>CM021100.1:660217351-660304748 GCA_007115665.2 Sequoiadendron giganteum
CCAAAAATTGTAGATGTTGGATGTGCATAGTATAATAGCCTATGAATTTTATGTAATTCTACCTAAGGAGCTGACATGGATCTAAATGTCTAGTGATTACATTTATTAAGAGAGTTCACATAGAACTACCAAACAATGACACTTGGCTTTGTGGTATAAGGATAAAATGAATTCATCAAGGGGGCTATGGATGCATTAATACAAGTATCAACTCATCGAATAGACATAATTTTTAAATGAGACCAAGTACATTGCATTAAATTAACTATTCCCACCATTGAAGGTTACCTTTTGGTACCATGGACTCAATGGTGGTTGAATATAGTCTAAATATCTAAATTATGGTGGCTAAATATACTTCTATGTTTGAAGATATGCCTTCATGACTTCATAGTATTTTCCAATATGTTTTTGAGTTTGAAACAATGATGATGCCTATAATTGTGACTCCTCATCATCCTCAATCCTTCAAGGATGAGATGGAGAGGAACTATTTAGGAAATAATAAAACTAGGATCACTTGTGGTTCTGGTGAAGAGGATAGATTGAATGCTAAGGATTTATATTTATTATAGGGATCTAAATAAAAACCATCAAGAATAGATACACCATGCCTCATATTTATGAATTATATGGAGCATATAACACAAAAATTAACCTTATACATAAGCATAGAAATAAATATAAATTTTACATAAAAGGATGGGCTGTAAGGAACAAAATTTAGAATACCTTATTCAAAATAGAGTTAGTGATAAGTTTTTCTTTGAAATAGGAAAATGAAGTCTTTTTTTTTTAGCCTTTCAAATTTGGCTTATACATTGAGAAACATTGTCATGACTTCCAAATTTGTGGGGAGGGGCATACTTGCAATTATTTTACCAAGTTGCACTCTTTACATTATTTGTATGCTTATATCTTAGCCATAGGATCCTCTCTATGCAAGAAATACAAGATATTGCAAAAATGATGAAAATAGTTACCATATTTATTTTACATAGTTGATAGCTACACGTTATTGCTAAGGAATTGAGGTAATTGCACAAATTATTACATTGTGCTTGGTGTTATTATGTTCCATATTGTGGAAATAATATAACACTATTTTTAAAAAATAAATTGATATAAAATAAATCCCTTCTCTAAACTCCACAAGGTAGGCAACAAAAGAAAACCATAAACCCAAATCATAAAAAAGTTACAAACACAAAATTTTCTATCAAAAACATTGATTGGAGATTTCAGGGATGACAAGTTGGATCTTTGGTAACTATGTCAGCCTCATAAATTCTCATTACAACCATTTCACAAGTTGATGCAAGTACAAATTCTTCTCACAAACTCACAATGCAACATATCTCTGTTGCAACAAATAATAATTCATAAAGCCAAAGAAATGCAAAAACAATCAATTTTGTTTTTGTTACATTAAATCAACTTGAGACAACTAAATCATTTTTTCAATAAAAAAAGGTTTCAAATCTTCCCCCTGTGCTCCTCATGTATCTTCTTTCGCTACCCAAAACTCTTCATACTATTCCTCCAAAATTCCTGCACCTTTCTCTTGAACTCCACACTACCCTCTTCTTCTTTTTCCATTTCAAAGCTTCTAAAACTTGTCACTTTATGTCTATCACTTCTCCCTCATTCGTACAAATCTTCTAAAATAGTTTCTGGGTTTTGTGCACCTCTTTCCTATCTTTTTAGAACAATTTGAATTTTTCCATTTCGTTATAATATAAGAATTTTATGCCCAATTTACTAATATTGGGTCTCATAGGTATGACCCAAACAAACTTCTTCTTGCCCAAAATGCCAGTCGAACCTCCAAAATGCTCATTACTCTTTCCTAGATATGGGTGCATTCAATTGTAATTCAAAATTTTTCTTCCTAGTTCTCACAACCCACTCTCTCCACTTTCCCAACACCCTACATTCCAATCTTGCAGTAAAATGCAAATTCAAATTTTCAAAGTGGAGTTATAGAGAATATTAATTTCCCACTCAAAGCTTGGGTGTGGGATTTTCCTTTTTGGAAAATTAACATCTTCAAATTTTTAAAAATAATTTAAAAAGTAATCAATTAAAAAATTTATTTTTCCCACAACCCATCACCAAATTCTACTATGCTGGAGGAGTTGAGAATTTCAATAATTTGTGCCTGTAACCAAAAATTAAAACAAAACACAAGCATAAAATTGCAAAATATTTTTGGTTGTGCAGGATTGCTTGGTACCCCTAGATGCTCCTACATCAAACACTTGGGGTAGAAAGTTTGTGAGCATGGCATCACAAAATTGGAGTTGAATGGTAGAACCATTCTTTCATATTGCAAGCAATCTGAAGCAAAACCCATCGCTATCCAAAGTGCACATGAAATGATTTCTTCTTCCTCTTCCTCTAGCACTTCGTCAACACAAGCACCATCCTTCTCTCCTCTCATGGATTCACATCCACCATGTACTACCCTCCTCCACCAATCACACTCTACTCTCCTCTTCTCATTCATGGGTTCAAGCCCACTATAGTTTGACCATCTCCACCAAGCTTCACCTACATCATCCTCTACAATGTCTATATGCAAATATGTATTATCCAATCAACAATCAAAATCTATTGCATCCTTATTCAAATATGCATTTAGTACTCCATAAAAATTTAAAATAGTCCATCTATATGCTCTCTTCTTTCTTGGAATCGTCTTCTACTCTCTCAAAAGAAGGTATAAAATCATCACAACTAAATTCAAAATTAAATTTTACCTCATTTTAGTATGCTGTCCTAACATATTTTTTCTCATTATTCACTGCAACATCTATCTTCTCACTTCCAACAAGAAGTTTTGTAAACTCCTCTTCACTTAATTCAAGAAAATTTAACTTTACCTCTCCCTTTCACTGTCCCATCATCATTTTATTCATCTTGCATCACAACTTCCTTGCACTCCATCGCTGCAACTACATCCTCTACTACTGCAATTTCATCAATAGATATAATTTATTCACGTTCTACCGCTGCAACCACAATTACATCTTCATCCTTTATAGGGGTTGCTCTCACTTCTTTTTCCTTTTCTCTTGGGCTGCAACACTCATTTTCTCTACTCTTCTTCTCATTGTCATCTTTCTTCTTATCACTTTTATTCACCAATATCCTCTCATATTTACCATTCTTCTTCTTCAATTTATCTATTCTCATCTTGATGTTTCTCACTACCTCACACACCATCTATCTTATCTTCTCAAACTTCTCATTTTCTACCTTCTCCCAATATTGCTCCCATAACAATATTCTCATGGGTCTCCTCATGGCCCACCTCATCTTTTCTACTATAATCTCACCTCAATTCACATGCTCTACATTTCCATGGCTTGTCCCTCTTGGCTCTCATTTTCTCAAGATTCCTTGCACACCTACAACAATTCTCTCGAGCTTCTTAGACAATTTTATTGTGCTTCCTCTATCCACCCACCAGTCCTAGCATAAGATGCCTCACATTTGATGATTTTATTATGCACTCAAAACCTATGGCTTTGATACCATTTGATGCAAGGAAACCACCTCAAGACACCAAAAATAAGATATAGGTATAACAACCCATAAATTTAAATTCAAACTTTGGAACTACACTCAGACTCA
This sequence comes from Sequoiadendron giganteum, assembly GCA_007115665.2. Classification (NCBI taxonomy): domain Eukaryota; kingdom Viridiplantae; phylum Streptophyta; class Pinopsida; order Cupressales; family Cupressaceae; genus Sequoiadendron; species Sequoiadendron giganteum. The sequence goes on from CM021100.1 coordinate 660,220,991, forward strand.
TGGAAAACCTCTTTTTATAAAATATTTTGAACTATCAAACAAATGTCTTTTCAATTGAAAAATTGGAAAATGAAAGCCCCCACATTCATCTACAAGAAAATAAATAGTTCATAATTTTTCTCCCAAAAATACCCCTCTAATTTCAAAGCTAAAAGCTTAGAAAACTCCTAAATCCCCACTTTTAACAACTAGTTCCTAGCAACATAAGATAGTTACAACAACATCCAAATCACTCAACCCCAGAATTATGAATTGAAATAATAAAGAGAACATTCTAAAGGATTTAACATCATATAAAATTACATAAATTCAAGGGTAAATCTGATTCTCATGATTATTACTTGGATAGTCTGCAACAAGCTACACAGAGAAACTAACACAACCAAAACACTGTCATAGGAAAGATCTTACATTCAAAATTAGAATATCAGACCCAAGAGTTTCCCAATCAGCTAAAATCAGCAGCACATTCAGCTACAAATATTTATTACATCACCCTTAGGCCTTCCAACTAGGCCTCACAAGTATTTTCCTTTAATTTCTTTGACTTTTCTTCTCTTTTTCCATCCCATAGCTTCTAAAGCCCATCAATTATGCCTATCATGGCTTCCTCATTTGTACAAGTCTTCTAAAATGGTTATTTATTTGATGTGTCTTCTCAGCTTTTCGAAACACTTTGAATTTATCCATTTCATTTAGAAATTGGAAAGTTATGGTTGTTTTACTAAGACTGGGTTTCACAGTTACGACTTAGACAAACTTCCTCTTCCTTAAAATGCTAGTCAAACCTCCAGAATTCTCATTACTCCTTCTTGGACATGGGTGCATTCAATTGTAATTCAAAATTTCTCTTCCCACCTCACAACTCACTCTCTCCACTTTCCCAACACCCTGCATTCCAATCTTGCAAAAAAATACAAATTCAAGTTTTCAAAGTGGAGTTACAGAGCATATTAATTGCCCACTCCAAGCTTGAGTGTGAGATCTTCCTTTTTGGAAAATTAGCATCTTTCAATAATTTTAAAACAATTTAAAAAGTAATAAATTAAATAATTTGATTTTCCCACAACCTGTCACAAATTTCTATTATTTGAGCATTTCAATAATTTGTGCCTACAACCAAAAATCAAAACAAAACAAAAGAATTTTTTTTTAAAATATTCTTGGTTGTGCAAGATTGCTTGGTACCCCTAGATACTCCTACATCACAAGCCTTCACTTTGACATAAAAAAATATCACCCTTTGTACCGATACGAAACACTTCTAATAATTGTTGATGGAATTAGTATTTTTAAAAGATTTTATTTGAGCATATGACCTCACAATGAAAAAATCCTCTTTGTCTTTATGTAGCTCTTTCTACTAATTTAAAAAGGATCAATGATTTATAAAAAAAATTATACATGAGATTTTAATATGTGCCAATAGGAGTCCTCGAAATAATCATTCACTCCCCTCCTCATTGGATTAATTTCCGTATTTGACTAGAGATTATAATTACATATCCTTAGTTACCCTATCTGAATGCCACTAGTCATTACATCCAACAACTAAGATGTCACAATGGCTAATTTTTTGTAATTAATAATATTTTTTTAAACTGACGTTCAAACCTAAAGAAAATTAAATACATATCTACTATCTAAAATTCATGCTTCATTCATATTGAATTTGTCCAAATTGTTCATGACAAAAAAAATATAAGAGGCCTTTGGAATAATGATATAAACCACTCCAAATTATTATCCAAAATAGTGTTTGTGAACATGAGAAAAAACTACTTATTGAAAGAGTGTTGTCATATATCTTATCTATTATAAATTCAAGTATAGGCTATTCACTATTGTACTTGAACTATGAAACTCAAATAAAATCATGATTAGTAAGATTAAAAAAGTAAAATAAACACAAAATATCATTAAATAGAGGGCATAGAGGATTCAAAGGGAATATAAAACTCCTTTCACGTATTACATATATCTACCTTTATATCCTTGTCAATTTTTGGTATTATAGGATTGTGACTTCCAGTCATTTAAAAACCTACATTGGCATGTTTGAAACTTAATGCTTTATTTTTCATGGCCATTAAAATGTGCATAAAAAATCATGGGAGATTATATAAATGCTTCCTCTATTAAAAAGGGAAAATTACAAAGGAGAGAAAAAATTTAAAATCAAGCATACCTTCATTGTATAAATAACATCAGATACAAGAAGTTTTAGCTACAAAAAGTTTAGAAATGACCCATCCCTATCATAGAATCAACTTTCATGCCCAAATGCCATATGACTAAATTACCATTATTTTCATGATAAGAAATAAGGACTAAGTTGTGTGTTAAATCAAAATCAAAATATTAACATTAAATGCCAAATTTGTCTACCATTTTTAGCATGATTCATGGAAGATATAAGCATGATGTCAAGTAGGCATACTACTTATCAAATAGTTTATAGAGTAGGATCCACAAGGCCATTTGTAAAATAATTATAAATAGAGTTACAATTTGCAATCCCTCCTTCGTATTGGAGTCATCAACAAGGAGAACACCAAGAGAAAATTAATATCCTTGACTTGAGGATATTGCTAGATTTATCCTCAAATCACAAGAATTGAACCTTTTTTATTAGAAGAATCTAGTTGGTAATTTGAATTCTTTTATATTGTGATTTATTTCTAGTGGTAACCCCTTTTGTTTCAAATTTGTAGAATTTCCCTCATAGTAGAAAAATAATTATTCAGAATATCTTTGGAAACCAAGAGATAGCGTATTTTTTTAAATAATTAAAAAAAATTGGTAAGGGTTATGGCTAGTCATTTTTTAGAATCATATAAATTGCTATCAAAATATTGAAAAAAGGGTGTAAAAATAACCAATATTGATCAAAATGTAGACTTCATAAGAAAAAATCGATATTGTATTGTGATAATTTTAAAAATTGTGAAAAAAATCCCAATTCCTAGAGAATGACAATTTAATCACAAAGTAATTTTGACTCAATTTCGCTTCACTAACTAGAAAATAGGGTTGACTAATTCACTACAAAACCAAAGATTAATCAAAATAAATTGAAATTTATTTTAAGATTTTAACTTTCTACATAAATTCTTATGATATATGAGGGCTTCATATGTATCTAAGATTACAAATTAATTTTAAAAAATTAATTGAATAACTAGTGTTATAATTGTAATTTTGATAAACCTATAGAAATAATAACTTATTCATTCATCATCATGATAAAATTAATGTCTTGAGAATCTAGGAGGATATGTGATAGATGGGAATTGGGTGGCCCTCAAAACTTAAGAGTAGTTAATCAAATGTGTCTAATGTAAGAATACAAGAACTAGGGAGACCTAGTAACAACACATCAAAAGGGTAACCAAATCTCTATCAAACTGAAAAGTGTAGCATCTATATGTATTCACCCAAGTGATTTTGGTATCCTCTATAATGAAAACACATATAGTTTGGAATTAATCATGTTGGTATAATAAACTAAGGTGGTTATATAGCCTCCAAAAATTAAATGCAAATAAGTAGTGTTTTCTCTCCTTGAAATAAAAGAAGAAAAACTATTCTCCAATCTCCAATTCATATAGAGAGGACATAGATGATAGATCTCATTTCCTTGTGGGTTATGATGGAATTTATAAGCAAGGAAAATGATTCTTGGAAAAAATTATTAGATAAGGATGTCAAATCTCTATAAGGTAAAGAAAACACATTTTCTACTATTATTTAATTGTCGCATTGTGCTCTTTGGTAATGGTGTGTAATCCCTCCATATAGTTATCACCCAAATCAAATAAGTCAATAAAAATAGTCTAGTACTAAAGTTTATTGTCCCATTATAACACTTGATTGCTAAATAAAATATCGTTTCTAACATTCTAAATGTGCAATTGTTGTAAATGTATTAAGAAATAGAAAGACATATAGATTGTGTTAAGGTAATGAATGAGGTACAAAATCAAATTTACAAAATCAAAATAATTAGAGTATGTAAGAAAATGATGTAAGAATAAAAATGTGTTGGATTTTACACAAGAGAATTACTTTCATGGTAGCTTGTTGCTTCTTTCCATCTATCTCTCTAATGCTTTAGTTTTCACTCTTGTGACTTGGTAATAATCAAAGCAACATATCATGGATAGTCATAAGTATAAATATCCTTGCATAAAAATGAGAGGAATGAAATATACCAAAAAGGACTCTAGGCTAGTTGTAGATGGAGAAATAATAATCACTTTTATTAGGGAAAGTATTTTAATTGGAATTGGCCTTTGTTTGAGATTGAGGCTTGAAAGTGAAGGTGGAGGTGAAAATGAAAGAAAAGATAAAGGAAATTGAATTTTGGTGGTAATTTATAAGTGAAGTGTTTGATAGCAATACAAGAAAAATAAAATATAGAGAAATAAATAAAAAATAAAGCATTAAGTTCCTTATGAGTATTCAAAGGTAATTAATTACAAGTAAATTAAAAAAAAAGAAACATTCTTTATGAGTTTTATTTTGCATGTATGCTTCTAGCGTGGTTGGTTCTTTAGGTTTTCCATCTAAAGTTTGTGGTTTTGAAGAGCTATAAATATATTTTAGATTGTAATTTCAAAGGCTTTTATAGACAAGGACATTTTCATATTTTCATACATGTTATACAACATGGTTAAAAGGCTTCTTTATTTATATTTATTTCCTAACTTGTGGTCATCTTGGAGTTATGGGTTTTTAGCTTTTTATATTTGAAGATGTTTTGGATGTGATGTTTGTGCCATAAAAATAATCTATGTGGAATATTAGTTCTTTCATTGCCAATGGAGGCTTGAATTTGTATTTTTTGTAATTTACTCTAGTTTTAGTAGGAGAGTTGTCCATACATTTGATGATCATTTTTTAATATTGCATGTGTAGAATGAGGTTGTGGGTTCTAGGTAGTATGTTTTTGTTTATCATGAAGTCTTGGTGGCCAAAATGAGTCAAATGTTATGTCAATGTTTATATCTTGGGTCTCTTGGTTCCAATGGTGAGGTATATTTTGTCCCAAGGGGTCATCTCTAAAACTTCCCACACAAAATCACCATGCTACATAGGAACCATGAGAATAAACATGATTCAAGAATTTAATCAAGTGATAATTAACGACATAATGAGTTAGTTAATTAATTAATAAGAATTTTCCATGCTGGGATCATAATGATCTTGAAGGTTTGATCTAGTGATGAAGGACATGACTCTAGGATTCGGTGAATGTCATGATTATCTTCATTGAGAAATCTTTACTCCAAAATTTACCATAAAACTATTGGGTGATTGGGTTGACACTCCTTTTCTTATGTGTAATACCCCAAGCCACACACTTAGGACATTAGGCAAGTGATTTTTTTTAAATAACTACACAAGAATAACTTCATTATTCACAATATGACAAAGGAATGATGTGCTACACACTAGTGTACACACAAGTCTCATTTCCAACACAATGAACAAAAGACACTAATGGCATGAATTACCTCACCATTTCCACATGAAATTTTTCATAATTGAAAGACCTACTAATCATGGAATAAATCTTCCATAATATACTTCTGAGAGGGTTGAAAAAAACCCTAACTATGATTTATTCCTAACCCATGATCAAATTTTCTCATTAAAAACATAAGGGTAGGATGAGAAACAAATACCTCAAATGAAAATCCCCAAATAATAAAGACAATAATCACAACCACAAGGGAAACCTACACAAGTGGTTAGGCAATGTGAGGCCCACCCATTGATTTTGGATATTACACTATTTTTATTTCTTTTGGATTGAAAATTATCACACTTCTCATGTTGATTACTGGACATTATGTTATTTTTCTATCATTTACAAAAACAACAATCTTGACATTCCTTAGTATTTTCTTTGAAAAATTATATGTGGAGTTTGTTCTAGGGAGGCATGTCAATTACTTTGGCATGCAAGATTTCCATGGTGTTGGTAGAGGGGTGCCATAGGATAGACCTAGAGAACACCAAGTCACCCTAGTTCTTCTTGCTCCACCTATTATTGCCCTAGCTCCACTACCTTACCCTGAGATTGCTTTAGATGTGAGGAGTCAAAGTATTTTTTACTTACATTCTTTGAGTGATCATTTTTTCACACAGGGCCATCATGTTGTACGACCATTTGATAGTGCATCCCATCATGATGGTTATGCACCTGATACATCCCAACATGATGGTGATGCACCTGATGCATCAGCTCCAACAAGTACACCATCATTAACTCCAATTGGTACACCATCATCAGCTTTGACTGGTGCACCGTCCTCTTTAGCACATATTTGTGTTCCCCATTACTACATGACATGCAATAATTTATGTTTGGGTCCTCTTTGACTATCCACTGAGGCTCCCATAGACACATCTAATTATGAGGTTTAGGATATGTCAGATGTAGTTGATAGAGCACGGAGTGGACCATTTGCAGGAGAGACATCGACTACCAGGGACAATGTGGGAGCATCATTAAGACTTAAAGTAACTTCATAGTGTGTTTTATCTAAATTCTTTCATATTTTATAAGAGATATTTGTAGTATATATATTTATGTGTTGGAATCTTTAACAGTTGCTGATAGAGGACTAGATTTCCCAAGTGCAAATGGCTACGCAATCAGCCATTTCATTTGGCCCAGGGACTCAATATATGGTATTATTTAAATTATTATTTAGATGTTAATTCTTGAAATATATTATGTTTAAATACGTGTACTGCATATATTATTTAGGATTAGGATTTAATATAGATTGATATGTATTTAGGGTTTGATAGATCTTGATATGGCATATATGCCACAATTTGTAAAACTTGTTCTAAAACTTATTCTAAGTAGGAATATATGCCAAATTTGTATATGCACAAACACAATTATTCTACATTTTGATATATAAGAATTGTTATTCGATCTAATTTGTTCCTTGTGTGCATGTCTTTCTACTTTGAATCTTCAAAATGGAATTTATAATTATCTTAGAATGGTTTAAAGTTATGATCAATAACATGTTATAGATTAACAAAATTCCATTTTAATAGAGCTTATGAATTACAATCAGTAATCCATCTATGTTAGAGTTCATATATATTAAGGTTCACATACATTACGTTCCATGAGACCACATTTCTTTTAGGAGTTTTTTCAAACAATTCATTTCTTTTTCTATTGTACCAAATTTTTCATACATGTATACCAAAGAATTTTTATGGATCAATTTGAGAATACACATGATTTCAAGCTCTCTTGAATGAATCTACATTTGATTTTTTTTTGAACTCCTGTAATGAAGTGGGCAGCTGATTTTTATTTCAAAAGAAGTTAAAATTAATGAAAAATGGTATGAGAAGAACTATAAAATATTTATTGAGAAGAAATATTTGAAAATATGCCTCAAAGAATTGTGGTCTCATAGAAAAGGAAAAAAGATGAAAATAGCATCTTATGACAGTCTTATGGAATTGATTCTTTTGATTTATTAAAAACTTCAAACAAATGGATACAACTTAATGAAATATATGTCACTACAGTGTTCATTCAAAAGTAATATAATCATCTTGATAAAAATAAATGTCACTCAATGTTCATTCAAGATTAATAACATGTAAAAGGTATAAAATCATCTTGAAAAGGAATCACTATCTTTTAACCATAGGGGTTTGATGCAACCTTCAAAAAAAGTCCTTACAATTGAACAAGATACATGTTCATTAGATTTTTCATGTGAAATATATACAATAATCATGATAAAAAATTAAGACGTCTCTCCATGATTCAACCATTAAACAAACCAAAAGAGTGTAATACAACCATTAAACAAACCAAATACAACTCCATGACATGCATGTTATTTGACCTTCCAACTACAATTTGTATTATCATAATGCACAACAATGAATGTTGCTAATTGTAGTGCCCCTCAGTTTTCTTTTTGTTCTTGATAGTGACTTGGTTGTACTTGGATATTATGATACTTTGATGCACAGTTATCATGATACTTGATGACATTTTTATCACTGATGGTTATGCTTATACCATGCTTAGTAGATCAGTTTAATTGATTGTGTAGGTTATTATTTCCATGAGTATTATGTGGTTATCTGATATATGATCTTATCTCGTTGTTAGTATTTGATTGTTGTGCATCGATGTATTTTCATGAAGGGGAAAAATGTCACATCTCTTGCTTGCGAGTGCTTTAAGATGTTGCAATTTTACCTTCATGGTGTGTTTGACTATTTGTCTATGTACATTCTTGACTGTGTGGTTTGTTGTAGGATGTAGGTACCAGGAATTGACTCCACTTGAATTGTCAGGTTTGAGCGTGCCTTAATCCTAATGGAGATTGTTGATTTGGAGATAACATTGGGTCCCCTATGTTGAGCCATCATCCTTGACAAGGATGAATATTTGATTGTATTCCCCTATCAATGTGGTTAGTTCAGGGTGGTCTGTCTATGTTGTGTTTTTCTTTCCATTTTTCTTCAAGATCAAGTACTTCTTGGTGTTCTATTCATTAAGTAATGTACTTTATAGTGCTTTTGTTTGATTATTATATTAAAATAAAAGTTTATTGAAATTAAAAGACGTTATGATAATTAAAAATAAAAGATTTTATATAATTGAGGTATTGATTAAATAAATATTATTTACTGTCTTATTTGATTAAAATAAATTAAAATTATGATTTGATAAATGTATATTAATATTACTGTATTGTGCAAATGAAATTAAAATGAAAGAGTATAATTAATAAATAAAATATCATAAAGTTGTTTTTGATGTGCAAATAAATAAGGATATGTTTATAAATAAACATATTGGAGAAGTGGTGGTGAAATATGGATGAGAAATAAAATAAAATAATAGAATAAAAGAAAGTGCATGCAGTAACGGAGAGTGGGGAAGTGGTTAATAAATTAATGAAATTGCTAAAGAAAAGGGGCCTTTTGTTATTATGGAAAAAACTAATTTTGTTTCTCTGTTGTGAATATTTTTTTGGTTCTTGAAATATTTTCTTGGGGGTTTGGGAAGCTTTGGAATTAGGGGCTTTGTAGTGTTGTGGAAATTCTGAAGAGTATTGAAGATGCAAATTAGAAGTAGTGAGCTCTGCATCAATTTTCAGCCTAGTTAAACAATTTTAATCAGGTTTCACTATTTCTTGATTATGCCTCTATTTATTTTGATATTGAAATAAATTATAAAAGATGATTTCTGAAGGAATTTCTTGGGATATCTCTGCAAAACATTTTGTGTGTATTCTATAAATTATTATTTGATGATTCCCTGAAGTTTTAAATAAACCCATTTTGTATATGCCTGGCAACCATTACATTCTTTTTTGAGCCTCTCAAGCTCTTTTCTATGTGGTCTCTTTGGAAATACTCTATTGTTTCATTCACCCCTTTACTAGAGTCAATTCTGTAGAATCTTGTTGCTTCCGAATACCATTCTTTCCCTACGCCTTTGTTTGCCTTCCTGCAAGTCGAAGCTCATTCATGGGTTGGATTCCTTTGATAAGTCATCCTTTGGCATTGACGGACGCCATTCTTTGTTCCCTGCATTTTATGCATAGTGATAAATTACATCTATTTGTCATCTCCTTGAAAGTGCAATCAAGGAGTTACTTTGTTTGATGGTTTTTGTCTTTGAAATTCAAATGTATTTGTCATGTGATTTTTATATTTATGATATCAACTTTTGCATGCATTATCACTAGATGCTTCCCCATGGTGGACTTTGTTAGGCCTTACTTGCTGAAAAAAAAATCATCTAGCAATCGATGGCTCTGTGTAATGCACCATATTACTAACCTTCATTGTCTTTGATTTCGATTAGAATTTCGTGAGATAGAAATTGGATATTCACTATTTGGTAAAGAGAAATTAATCGGTATGGTTATATGATGATAAGCAACAGTATATAAATATATTAATTGTGTGGGTATTCATTGTAAAGAACATGTAAATAAATTCGAATGACTATGTAGATCAATATATATGTTTTGGCATTCAATTTAAAATAAATACATGAATATATATGTATATATATACATTTTGAAATTTATGTATTCGATTGATTGATTGTTGTGTCTTTCATTTTGTATTCGATATGAACGAAAGTCCAATGGTAAGAATATTATATGACATTTGTTTCAGGATTAATGTATAGATATTTATTTATTTGTGAAATTTTTGTATTCAAGATTTTGCAATATATATATTTATTACATTATGTTTTATTTAAGATATTCAATTATGATAGATGTGGATGTATTTATATATATATTTATGTATATATCTATTTTATACATATATATATTTATAAATATACATATCTATTTGGGTGGATAAAATCTATATTAATTAGTGGGGTTATTTGTATGTTTCAATATTAGAAAAGAATATTTCACCTTATAATTAGAAGATTTATTGTGAATGGAACTTGAAAATGTTGGGTTTAAAGAGGGGTGATTTATAGTTTAAATGAGTATTTAGTATAACTCAAAATTTAGTGGAATGGATGAATTGATAAACTCTTAAATGGTGTATTTCTCTCGTAACTTTATATTGAATGATGAGTTCTTTTGCAAATATGAATTAGTCAAATAGTAAATGATCTTGTGATCAAAAATCGAATACAATCATGTCTCTTTAAATGTAATGTTGTTGATATTTAGTTGGAACATTATCTTTCATTTTTGGATTGAAATGCTTTGGAGTATTAGTGCTTCTCTAAAGTAGAGTCTTTTTGTGTTTATGAAATTGGGAGTCTTCCAGAGGCTTGAGTATTAGGTTATTGGTGGTATCATTGTGTTTGATTTGTGAAGCGAGTATTAGTGTGCTTGTGATGTGTGTATGGGAGTCTTTATCCATGCACTACATACTTGTTATTATAGTTGTGTTTGAGAGAGAGATGGTCTATGCTTTGCTCGAGTTACATACTTTTGTGGCTTTTCATTTTATGTACGCGATGGATTTACCTTATTGATTTTATTGGGTCTTCTAGCTGCTAGTAGGGGGAGTGGCTCTCAATGGGGGCCAACAAAAAAAGGGGCACTAGGGTAACCCATGTGGGAGTTTCTTAACTCAGTGATAACCTAAAAATAATTAGGGGGTTGGGTAGTCTACACATTAATCAAGATAAGTGAAAGCCTCACCCATGCTTGTAGAGCTCATTCAGGCTAAGGATGGGTTGAGAAGGCTTGGTTGGAAAACCAACTTCCTTGTCCTAACGAAAGGAAGCTTGGTTTTGCATGTGTCACCCTATGGGGTCGGTAGCTAGTGAGAGTCTGTCAGGGTAACCACAGATGGGGGCCAGTGACTAGCAAGAGTCTTATAGGGTAACCCATGTTAGGACCATGTGATGACACTTTCTCCTCTATAGACTAGTGTTCTCTTGTTTGTTCTCTCCCCTTGGTATGTGATGTCCTTTGGAAGCAATGCATGTTCTTTTGTGATGTGTTGTTGTTGTAACGCCAGTTGTTTTATGTTTAGCCTTGTTGTGGAAGTTGTGGTTTCCTTGTTATTGATGTTGTGGGACCATGTGTATCTCCTAGCATGGGGGGTGGACCTTTAGGTACCACATGGTTGGGTGGAATGTGCCAATTCCTCCATTGGGTTCCCTTGATTTTTTTGTGTTCATGGTGACTACTCCTGGATATGAAGACTTTTGCACCTATTCCAATCATGTGGATTATATTTCATATACTTGTATTGTACCATAAATCTATTGTATCATGTATTATTCTTTTGATGTACTCTCCTCATATGTGTTTGAGGAGACATTACTGTTCATGATGTAATGATGTAATGTTGTAATTCGTTGTTGAAATTTCTCTTGTAATTATAAAGTGAACAATGTACCTTATTTATATTAGTTAATGAAATTGATTTTGAATGGTACCTATTGATGAAATCTTATGGTTAGTGATGTTGCTTTTGATGTGATTATTTGGAGATGTATCTCTTGATTCTGATGAGTACCAGAACCATTGGACCTTTGAGGGAATTGATTTGGACCAAGAGGTACCCAAGATTTGATATCTTGAGGAGTGACTTCCAAGGTTTAGGTATCTTGAGGAGTCACTTCTAAGATGTCATATTTTGAGAACTTCTTAGTGCATCAAGATACCTGAATGCAGTTTGAGATGATGGATTGAAGTCTTGTTCTAAATTAGTTGGTATATATTAACTTTATGTACATTTAGATACATTTATCATTCTTGTTATTTTCTCTTGAAATGCAATATTGTACTCTCTCTTGTAATAGATAATGTAAATGATGATTATTGCATATGTTGGTTAATGAAATGGTCTTTGATATTGCTATATAGATGACATGATACAAATGGTTCATATTGAGTGATCTTTTAAATGTGATAGAGTAAATGAAACTTATATTGTTAAATGTGATGAATTATATTTCATGTTGGCTTGATTAATGGGATTCTAGTAGCGTAGTCATGGAACCTTAGAGGACCTAGGTTTAGAATGCAAGTTATTGTAATATGCAACCTTTAATATGTTGCAGTTCAATTTTTTTTTACTGTTATCTTAGTATTTTAGCGTGTTTTTCTCTAGGGTTATGTGGTGGGGCATTACTCATGGTATCAAAGACCAAGTTCTAACACTAGGTACTCTAGGTATATACAAGAGCCCATTAGGTTGTCATAGTTGTATAGAATTCTAAAGTTTATGTTTTCCCTTTTTGACCTTGTCTAACACCCTAAACTTGTCCTTGGTTGTGTTTGTTTTGGATCATGCCTAGAGTTTGGGGTCAAGGTTTAGGAAGTGGTAGAGGTCATGGTGGTGGCTATGGGGCTAATTTATAGGACTCCCCTCCTTAGATTTCCCATGAGTCTGATCGTGAGGAACAACCCGATTCTTAGAATAATCAAGGAGGTGGAGATTAGAATCTGGGTCAGCCGAGGTTGGAGGGCACATAGTTGCATCACTTACTTGAGGAGGTTTTTTCCCATCTTGGTCTGAGATAGGAGGGTGAATAGTTGGTGATTAGAGAGAGGGAGATGTCTCCCAGGAGAAAATAGGTTACTAGAGAGCAAGAGGAAATTTTATCTAGGCACATGAGGGATCTTTTGAGAGCTCATCCTCCTACTTTTGATAGGACCAGTAGTGGTTTGGAGGATGAAACATGGTTAATTGATCTGAACAGGTGTTTCGCTATGCATTCATATGGTAGCAACTGATGAGTGCCATTTACTCTCCATTTTATACCATATTTTATACTTTTTCCTATACCATTTAACCCATTTTCATATTCCATTCTCGTACATTGTCATACCATTTACCACCTTTTGTTGCTTATGGTTAAATATAAATAAGCAATATTTAATTTAGTTTTTAGATAAAATAAGTGAATAATAATTGTTAGATTGTATTACTAGTATTTGCTTCTATTATGTTAAATATATTTTGCAGCAAGCTGATTGAAGGAGAGGAATGCAAAATTCATGTCGCCTTCTAGTTCCTGTTGCCCATGGGTACACATATTAGCAAATTAATTCAAGCCATATAATTATTTTCTCATAAAATACTTTGGTTATTTATTTATAACCAATTATTATTCAGTTTTGATGAGAATTTCTTCACGTTGAAAATAATATTCTATTTTGATGATTATAAATGTGAGCTAAATAAGCTCCTACAATTTAGGGTGAGTTGTTTCAACAAATCAAATAGCTAGATATCAACTAAAAAATAATGGAAAGGTGGCATAAAAATAGGCAACAGCTTGCACTCATATTTCTTATAAATATGAGCCACGTGAAAAGAGATAGACATGTAGACTTTGTATTATTTTTGATAAATAAAAGAACATATTCACTTGAATCAACTAGTGTAAAGGAATTTCATTCATCCCTAGGTAGACTGAGGAGGAAGGGTGCCCCCTTCTTGGAATGCTTGGTGATTTTGTAGATTTTGTAGTGAATTTATTTAATGTTTATTGTTTATTTCTTATCATTAAGTGGTTTCAGTTCAAGAAGGATTAGAGATGGCAGTGAAGCAAGCACTATTGTTTGGATAAGCCAGCTTAGAGTTTGTAGTCTGCAACTAGCAAAGGAAATTTTCAGCAGTCTAGTGTAGCCCGAGGTGGTAGAGGATTTGACAAAGGTACAGGGTGGTGATCTTGTAGTCAGTAGGGTCACATTGCTAGATAGTGTCCTCAGAAGGGTACATCTAGATTTAGTCAGAGGCTAGTAGCTTCAGAGCTGACAGTAGGGGATGTAGGTAGGTCACATAGAGTTTTTGCAGCGGTTGGTAACTATTAATCTGAGCATCAGGGTACAATGGTCAAGACTACAAGTATGTTACAGGGTAGTAGAGTCTCCATTCTCTTTGACTTCAATGTTTCAAATTCTTTTATTTCTCCTTCCATAGTGGCACGATGTGGACCAGTGGCAGTAAAGTAAGATGATATGTGGCAGGTTGAATTGGCCTCTAATGCTAAGGTTGTAGTTGAGTCTCTTATTCATGGTTGTGGTTTGAGGATTGGTTCTCTTTGTACCACATTAGACCTTCATATTTACCCCTTGGATCTTACGATGTTGTGTTGGGAATGGATTGGTTAGATGCTCATTGAGCAGTGATAGATTGTTGGCATAAGTCAGTATAGTGTGTAGATGATTCTGGTAAGGAGGTGGAGGTAGTTGGAGTTCAAAGGTCTATTTCCTTATGTATGATCTCTATTATGTAGTTGAGGAGGTGTATGCATCAGGGATGTCAATTGTTTGTGGTAATAGTTAATGATATGGAGTTAGGGGAGAGATGAGAGGTGTCTCTTAATAGTCATCATATCCTTAGATAGCATGCACATGTCTTCCCTAGTGAGATTCCAAGGATGCCACCTAAGTGTGACATCAATTCAAAATTGATCTTGTAACTAGAGTTGAGCCTATTTCATGAGCTCCATATTAGATGACCACTCAAGAGGTTAAAGCGATTCAGTTGTAGCTTGAGGAGTTGTTGGTGAAAGGGTTTATTTGTCCTAGTGTCTCTCCTTGGGGAGCAATAGTTATTTTTGTGAAGAAGAAGGACAGATCCCTTCAATTATGCATTGATTACCAACAGTTGAATAAGGTGATGGTGAGGAACAAGTCCATCACCAAGGATTGATGATCTATTTGATTAGATCAAGGGTTCTAGGGTG
The DNA here is from genome assembly GCA_007115665.2 of Sequoiadendron giganteum. Classification (NCBI taxonomy): domain Eukaryota; kingdom Viridiplantae; phylum Streptophyta; class Pinopsida; order Cupressales; family Cupressaceae; genus Sequoiadendron; species Sequoiadendron giganteum. The sequence goes on from CM021100.1 coordinate 660,236,205, forward strand.
TTTTCCAAAGATTGACCTTAAGTTAGGATATCATCAGTTGTGCATCTTTGAGGAGGAGATCCATAAAACCATATTTCACACTCATTACAAGCATTATGAGTTCACTGTTATGTTGTTCAGGTTGAAAAATGCACTGTCTATATTCATGAGCTTGATGAATGGTTTGTTCCATACTTACCTTGATATATTTTTCTTGGTATTTCTGTATGACATTTTGATCTATTCAAGAACCATGGAGGAGCATGAGGAGCATTTACATCAGGTGCTACAGTGTCTGAGGGAGAACCAGTTATATGAAAATATGGAAAAATGTGAGTTCTTCCAGAGAGAGGTGAAATATTTGGGTCATGTTATTTTTGGTGGGGGGATTGTTATGGATCCTTCAAAGATCCAAGCCATTATTGATTGGCTTGCACCCATGAATGTTGTTGAGGTTCATATTTTTATGGGTTTAGTAGGTTATTACTGATGGTTTGTACAAGTTTTTTTGAGGATAGCCCACCCCATTACTTCTCTTCAGAGGAAAGGGAAGAAGTTTATTTGGTCAAAGCAGTATCAGGTATCCTTTCAGATCCTTAAGGAGAGGTTGACCAACACACCTATTTTAGTAGTTCCTAATCATATTGGAGATTTTATGGTTCGTACAAATGCATCTTTGGAGGGTTTGGGAGCTATGTTGATGCAGGATGGTCGTGTGATTACCTACGAGTCTCACAAACTCAAGGATCACAAGATTAACTATCCTACGCATGATCTGGAGTTAGCCATTGTGGTTCATTCTTTAACAAGATGCAAACACTTTCTATTGGGGCATCAATTTGAGCTACACAATGATCACCATAGTTTGTAGTATATTTTCACATAACCAAATTTGAATGTGAGGCAGAGACGGTGGATGGAGTTCCTATGTGAGTACGATTTTGAGGTAAAGTATATTTAAGGAAAGGAAAATGTGATGGAAGATGGTCTTAGTCAATGGAGACACGAACTCTCGGTAGTGAATCTTGGAATGGACTTGAGGAGTCAGATCCTTACCATACTTCCTACAAATAGTTGGTATGAGGAGGTGAGGTTTGAGGTTGAGTCAGACAAAGCTTTAGAGGGTAGATTTGTGGGTTACTCTCTTGAGTCAGATGGAATTTTGTGGCACCTGGGTTGAATTTATTCTCCTTCCTCAAGAGATCTTCATACTTTGATCATGTCAGAGGCACATCAGACACCCTATTCAGTTCATTTGGGTGTCAAGAAGATGCACGCAAACCTTTGTTAGCTGTACTTTTGGGCTGAAATGAAGAGGGATATTGATGATTTTGTGTCAAGATGTTTGGAGTGTCAGAGAGTGAAGGTAGAGCATAATCATCTAGTAGGTCTTTTGTATCCCCATCTAGTCCCAGAGTTGAAATGGGACATCATATCATTGGATTTTTTGTTGGTTTTCTAGTGTCTTCTCATCGACATGATGCCATCATGGTCATCGTGGAAAACTTGACTAAGGTGGCACATTTTTCTCTTGTTCAATCCTCATACAATGCTTCATCAGTAGCTAGAGTCTTCATGGAGGATATAGTCAGGTTGCACAACATTTCTCACAGGATTATCTCAGATAGAGATCCAATGTTTACTTCAGCTCTTTGGATATCCTTACAACATGCGTTGGGACTCAATTGAACTTTAGTTTAGTTTATCATCCAGAGACTGATGGGCAGACCAAGAGTGTTAATGAGATCCTCGAGAATATTCTTTGAATGTACGTTATGGATCAGTAGTCATGTTGGGAGGATTACTTTTATTTGATGGAGTTTGCATACAATAATAGTTATCACAATTTTATTGGCATGCCTCCTTTTTAGGCATTGTATGGTCATACTTGTCAAACCTCGTTGAGTTGGGATCATCTTGAGGATAGAGTACTTCTTGGTTCAGAGAAGTTGTAGGAGATGAAATAGTAGGTTGTTCACATTAGGGACCATTTTGTGGTAACACGGGACAAACAAAAGAAATATGCAGATGCTCATAGGGTTGACCATCAATTCTCAGTTGGAGACCAGGTATTCTTGAGGGTGCATCCGCGTAAGAGTCTGATATTTTATGGAAAGGGTTCTAAGCTCACACCATGATTTTTTAGGCCTTTTGAGGTGTTGGAGAGGATTGATCCTATTGCTTACTGCCTTGCTTTGCCACCCAGTCTATCACACATTCATGATGTGTTTCACATTTATGTTCTCATACCTTATTATTTCAATAGTTCTCATGTTATTGATTGGAATGCCTTACATGTAGAGGATGGGCAATTGACTTTGGAGCCCATGGGTGTCAATCAACACAGGTGATGCACCCTCAAGGGTCGAGACATTGAGCAGGTGAGGGTCTAGTGGGATCGTAATGGTGAATCCTCTATTACATGGGAGGATGCATCCAAGATGAGAGTGTTATACCCACATATTTTTGTAGGCTTCCAAGAGTAAGCCTAGTTATAGGGGGAGAATGTGGTGCCCCTCAATTTACTTTTTGTTTTTGACAGTGACTTGGTTGTACTTGGATATTATGATACTTTGATGCATAGTTATGTTGATACTTGATGACACTTTTATCACTGATGGTTATGCTTATACCATGCTTAGTAGATCAGTTTAATTGGTTACATAGGTTATTATTGCCATGAGTATTATGTGGTTATTTGATATATGATCTTATCTCGTTGTTATTATTTGATTGTTGTGTGTCAATGTATTTTGGTGAAGGGGAATAGTGTCACATCTCTTGCTTGCGAGTGATTTGCAATGCTGTGATTTTCCCTTTATGGTGTGTTTGACTGTTTGTTTATGTACATGCTCGACTGTGTGGTTTCTTGTAGGATGCAGGTACCAGGCATTGACCTTACCTGAATTGCTAGGTTTGAGCATGCCTTAATCCTAATGGAGATTTTTGATTTGGAGATAACATCAGGTCCCCTATGTTGAGCCATCATCCTTGATGAGGATGAATATTTGATCATATTCCCCTATCAGTGTGGTCAATTCGAGTTGGTCTGTCTGTGTCGTGTTTTTCCTTCCATTTTTCTTCGAGGTCAGATACTGCTTGGTGTTTTATTCATTGAGTAATGTACTTGATTAGTGCTTTTGTTTGATTATTATATTAAAATAAAAGTTTACTGAAGTTAAAAGATGTTATAATAATTAAAAATAAAAGCGTTTATATAATTGAGGTATTGATTAAATAAATATTATTAATGTCTTATTTGATTTAAATAAATTAAAATTATGATTTAATAAATGTATATTGATATTATTGTATTGTGGAAATGAAAACAAAATGAAAGAGTATAATTAATAAATGAAATATCTTAAAGTTGATTTTTATGTGCAAATAAATAAGGATATGTTTATAAATAAACATATTGGAGAATTGGTAGTGAAATATGAATGAGAAATAAAATAAAATAATAGAATAAAAGAAAGTGCATGCAGTAACGAAGAGTGGGGAAGTGGTTAATAAATTAATGAAATTTCTAAAGAAAAGGGGTTTTTTGTTATTCTGGAAAAAACTAATTTTGTTTCTCTATCGTGAATATTTTTTTGGTTGTTGAAATATTTTCTTGGAGGTTTGGGAACCTTTGGAATTGGGGGCTTTGCAATGTTGTGGAAATTTTGAAGAGTATTGAAGCTGTAAATCAGAAGTAGCGAGCTCTGCATTAATTTTCAGCCCAGCTAAACGATTTTAATCACGTTCCACTACTTCTTGATTATGCCTCTGTTTGTTTTGATATTAAAATAAATTATAAAAGATGATTTTAAAGGAATTTCTTGGGATATCTCCACAAAACATTTTGTATGTATTTTGTAAATTATTATTTGATGATTCCTTGAATTTTTAAATAAACCCATTTCATATACGCCTGCCAACCATTGCATTATTTTGTGAGCCTCTCAAGCTCTTTTCCATATGATCTCTCTGGAAATACCCTACTATTTCATTTTCCCCTTACTAGAGTCAATTCTATAGAATCCCATGGCTTCCAAATACCATTCTTTCCCTACGCCTTTGTATACCTTCCTGCAAGTCAGAGCTCATTGATGGGCTTGATTCCTTTGATAAATCATCCTTTGGCATTGATGGATTTCATTCTTTGTTCCCTGAATTTTATGCATAGTGATAAATTACAACTATTCATCATCTCCCTAAAAGTGTAGTCAAGGGGTTACTCTGTTCGATGGTTTATGTCTTTGAAACTCAAATGTATTTGGCATGCAATTTTTATATTTATGATATCACCTTTTGCATGCATTATCACTGGATGCTGCCCCATGGTGGACTTTGTTATGCCTTACTTGCTGAAAACACAATCACCTAGCAATCGATGGCTCTGTGTAATGCAATGTATTGCTTACCTTCATTGTTTTTGATTTCGATAAGAATTTTGTGAGATAGAAATTGGATATTCGTTGTTTGGTAAAGAGTAATTGATGGATATGGTTATACACTGAGAACCAATAGTATATAAATATATTAATTGTATGGGTATTCACTGTAAACATGTAAATAAATTTGAATGACTATGCAGATCGATATATATATGTTTTGACATTCAATTTAAAATAAATGTACGATATATATATATATATATATATATATATATATATATATATATATATACATTTTGAAATTTATGTATTTGATATGAATAAAAGCCCAATGGTAAGAATATTATATGACATTTGTTTCAGGATTAATGTATGTATATATATATATTTATTTGTGAAATTTTTGTATTCAAGATTTCGCTATATATATATCTTACATTCTATTTTATTTAAGATATTCAATTATGATAGATTTGGATGCATTGATATATATATATATATATATATTCTATGCATATATACATTTATATATACATATCAATTTGGGTGGATAAATTATGTATTAATTAGTGGGGTTATTTGTATGTTTCAATTTTAGAAAAGAATATTTCACCTTATAATTAGAAGATTTATTGTGAATGGAACTTGGAAATTTTGGGTTTAAAGAGGGGTGATTTATAGTTTAAATGAGTATTTAGTATAACTAAGAAATTAGTGGAATAGATGAATTGATAAACTTGTAAATGGTGTATTTCTCTTGTAACTTTATATTGAATGCTGAGTTCTTTTGCAAATAGGAATTAGTCGATTATTAAATGATCTTGTGATCAGAAATCGAATACAATCATGTCTCTTTAAATGTAATGTTTTTTTTATTTAGTTGAAACATTATGTTTGATTTTGGGATTGAAATGCTTTGGAGTATTAGTGTTGCTCTAAAGTAGTCTTTTTGTGTTTATGAAATTGGGAGTCTTCCAGAGGTTTGAGTATTAGGTTATTGGTGGTATCATTGTGTTTGATCCATGAAGCAAGTATTATTGTGCTTGTGATGTGTGGATGAGAGTCTTTATCCATGCACTACATAATTGTTATTACATTTTTGTTTGAAAGAAAGATGGTCCATGCCTTGCTTGGGTTACATAATTTTATGTCTTTTCATTTTATGTATGCAATGGCTTTTCCTTGTTGATTTTATCGATTATTCTAGCTGCTATTAGGGGGAGTGGCTCTCAATGGGGGTAGATGCACAAAGGGATGCCAGGGTAACCCATGTGGGAGTTTCTTAACTCAGTGATAACCTATAAATAATTAGGGGGTTGGGTAGTCTAGATGTTGATCAAGATAAGTGAATGCCTCGCCTGTACTCCTCATTCAAGCTAAGGATGGGTTGAGAAGGTCTGGTTGGCAAAAAAAAAATCTTTTCCTCATGAAAGGAATCTTGGTTCCACATGTGTCACCCTATGGGGCCTACAACTAGTGAGAGACTACTAGGGTAACCATAGATGGGGGTCGGTGGCTAGTGAGATTCTGCCAGGGTAACCCATGTTAGGACCATATGATGACACTCTCTCCTCTACAGACTAGTGTTCCCTTGTTTGTTCTCTTTCTTTAGTATGTGATGTCCTCTAGAAGCAACATATGTTCTTTTGGGATGTGTTTTTGTTGTAACGTCTGTTGTTTTTTGTTTAGCCTTGTTATGTCAGTTGTGGTCACTTTTTTATTGATGTTGTGGGACTAGGTGTATCTCCTAGCACGGAGGGTGGACCTTTGGGTACCACATGGTTGAGTGGAATGTGCCAATTACTCCATTGGGTTCCCTCGCTATGTTCATGTTCATGGTGGCTACTCTTGGATATGAAGAATTTTGCACTTGTTCCATTCATGTGGATTATATTTCATATACTTGTATTGTACCATAAATCTATTGTATCATGCATTATTCTTCTGATGTACTCCCTTCACATGTGTTCAAGGAGACATTACTATTCATGATGTAACAATGTAATGATGTAATGTTGTAATTCATTGTTGAACTTTCTCTTGTAATTAGTAAATTGAATGATGTACCTTATTTATATTAGTTAATGAAATTGATTTTGAATGGTACCTATTGATGACATGTTATGGTTAGTGATGTTACTTCTGATGTGATTATTTGGAGATGTATGTCTTGATTCTGATGAGTATTGTAGCCATTGAACCTTTGAGGGCATCAATTTGGACCAAGAGGTACCAAAGATTTGATATCTTGAGGAGTGAATTCCAAGGTTTAGGTATCTTGAGGAGTCACTTCTACGATATCATATCTTGAGGAACTTCTTAGTGCATCAAGATACCTGAATGCGATTTGAGATGGTGGATCACAGTCTTGTTCATAATTAGTTGGCATAGCTTAACTTTATGTACATTTAGATACATTTATCATTCTTGTTATTTTCTCTTGAGATGCAATATTGTACTCTCTCTTGTAATGGATAATGTAAATGATGATTATTGCATATGTTGGTTAATTAAATGGTCTTTGATATTGCTATATAGATGACACGATACAAATGATTTATGTCAGTTGATCTTTTAAATGAGATAGATTAAATGAAACTTATATTGTTAGATGGATTTGTTAAATGTAAAAAATTATCTTTCTTGTTAGTTTGATTAATAGGATTCTAGTAGCGTAGTCATGGAACCTTAGAGGACCTAGGTTTATAATGCAAGTTATTGTAATCTGCAACCTTTAATATGTTGCACTTCAAATTTATTTTTTTACCGTTATCTTAGTATTTTAGCGTATTGTCCTCTAGGGTTCTGTGGTAGGGTGTTACACTAACCATAATGCATGAATGAAAAAACTAGGCATACTATATGTGATTGATGCATACTATTCATAATGCACACTTCACACAAAAGCAATAACACTCATATGATATTTTTATATATGTAAATCAACCTTGACCCACACCAAACTTGTTATATCGTAGTTATTGTCATAGATGCGATTCAACCTAACACAATTGAGGTTTTATATTTGGTAAGAATTTGTGCAAGAAAAGAAAGTGAGAGATGATGCTTAAGGTGGATTTGAAAAAATGAATTTGTTTTCCTAACTGTTGAAAACTCTATCAAACAAAGAGATCTTATTGTCCTAAGCATTGAAATTGAAGCAAAATAGTTGAAGACTAAAATTAACCACTTAGAAAAGGAATGCAAAGATAAGAAGAAGATTTTATCATCAATGAAAAAGAGGTTAGTCTGCTCTAAAAATAATTCCAACACTTCTAGATGGGTACGTTTAGGCTTGGAATGGTCTTGTTTCGAATCCAAACATGCCGAAATAGTTCGAGCTACATTGGACCAATGATATCCCTTAAGAGTCCAAAGTGTAAAATAATTACAATCTTTGATGGGATATTACTCAAAAACCATGATTCTTAAAAACTCTTTGTCTAAGGCTACAAGATTTTATTGGGACCCTCTACAATAACCTCTCTCGATTTTTTTTATCTTAGAGGTGTTTTCTTGTGGTGACAAATTTTTAGTTGAGAAAAAAGTTGTCAAATGCAAGCAGTGTAAAGTTGAAAAGTGGTGCAACTTTCGTTCTACAACTCGTACGACCGAACCATCTATTCCAACATGTCTAGATAGGTACATTTACACTAGGCATGGTCCTCTTTCACACCCAAACATGCTAAATTCACTTCGAGCTACGTTCAACCAACTCAATCCCTTAAGAGTCCAAAGTGCAAAATGGGTGCAATCTTTGATGAGCTATTACTCAAAAATTGTGACACTTATAAACTCTCTATTTGAAGCTATGGTATCATGTTGGGACCCTCTACAATAACCTCTCTTTTTTTTCTATCTCAAAGTTTTATTTCCATGGTGATGACTTTTCAGTTGAGGAAAAAGTTGTCAAATGCAAGTAGTGTAAAGTTGCAAAGTGGTGCAAATTTCATTCTACAACTCGTATGACCAGACCATATATTCCAACATGTTTGGGTGGGTACATTTACACTAGAAATGGTCCTCTTTCTCACCCAAACACACCAAATCATTCTGAGCTACGTTTAATCAACTCGATCCCTTAAGAGTCCAAAGTGCAAAATGACTGCAATCTTTGATAGGATATTACTCAGAAACCATGATGCTTAGAAAATATTTGTCTAACACTATGTGATTGTGTTGGGACCCTCTACAATAACCTCTCTTATTTTTCCTATCTCGGAGACATTTTCCCATGGTGACGACTTTTCAGTTGAGGAAAAAGTTGTCAAATGCAAGTAGTGTAAAGTTGCAAAGTGGTGCAACTTTTGTTTTGCAACTTGTACGACCAAACTATCTATTCCAACACATTTGGATGGGTAGTTTATGCTAGGAATGTTCCTATTTCTCACCCAAACATGCTAAATCACTCCAAGCCATGTTCAACTGGCTCGATCTCTTAAGAGTTCAAAGTGCAAAATTGTTGCAGTCTTTAACAGACTATTACTCAAAAAACATGATGCTTACAAATTCTTTGTCTAAGGCTACGAGATCATTTCAGGACCCTCTACGATAAAATCTCTTCGTTTTTCTATCTTGGAGGTTTTTTCCCATGGTGACAACTTTTTAGTTGAGTAAAAATTTGTCAAATGCAAGAAATGTAAAGTTGCAAAGTGGTGCAACTTTCGTTATGTAACTTGTATGACCAAACAAACCGTTCCAACACATCTAAATGGGTATGTTTATGCTAGGAATGGTTCTCTCTTGAACCTAAACACATTGAATCACTCCAAGCTATGTTCAACCAACTCAATCCCTTAAGAGTCCAAAGTGCAAAATGGCTGCAATCTTTGACAGACTATTACTCAAAAACTATGATGCTTACAAACTCTTTGTTTGAGGCTATGGGATCATGTTGGGATCCTATACAATAATATATATATTTATTTCTATATTGGAGGTATTTTCTCATGGTGAAAATGTTTTAGTTGAGGAAAAAACTGTCAAATGCAAGTAGGTAAAGTTGCAAAGTGGCGCAAATTTCATTCTGCAACTCGTATGACTAAACAAACTATTTGATCATGTCTGGATGGGTACGTTTATACTATGAATGGTCCTATTTTGCACCCAAACATGTTGAATCACTATGATCTACATTCAACTAACTTGATCCCTTAAGAGTCCAAAGTGCAAAATAGTTTCAATCTTTTATGGGCTATTACTTAGAAATCATGATGCTTACTATAAGATAGGAAATTTGAATAGAAAATACAAAGTGAAAACTTATACACTAATCTAAGCTAATATCCCAATAAAAACAAGAGAGAGGAATCAAGAAAAATGAGTAAAGTGAAAGCAATTGAATAACAAACTCCCCATGCTTAAAGGTCGATCACCTCAATTGTCTCTCCTCAAATAGTCTTTGCAAGTTTCCCTTAGTTTGTTGGGCACAAATACCTACAAACAATAAGCATGAGTATTAAAGATATGTGGTTAAATAAAAAATGGAGGAGAAAATATTCTTTTATAGAAAGCCATTCAAATAGACAGACAAGATCGAGCTTCTAGAAATATTCTCATATCGATGGTTCATGCTACACCCTTAATATTAGAGTGCATTGGGTTATGAATAGTCAATTTGTGGCTATATTAACTCCTAATTAAGTCATATTATCATTTATATATTGTTATTTAGTTTATTAGGTCAGCCTAGGGCTTATATAGGGTTATCTAAGTCAGCTTGGGTGATATCGTAGGCTTAAATAGGTATATATAGGAGGTTGTGAGTCTTATTTGATCATCATGTTGAGTATTTTGTTCTTATTGAAGACTATTGGAGGTATCCCCCTCAAAGTGGCATATTATTATCAAGTATTTCAGCATATTTCATATTATATTCTTCTTGTGCAAGTTATTTCATTACAAGTGGTATCAGAGCATGACTTTGGTATCGTAGAGGCAAGTTTTTTTCTCAATATTAAAGGTGATTTTGGGAAGAGCATATCTTTTATATTTTAGTGATTTTTTTCTAATTTTTAAAGGGGTTTTGAAGAACATATTAAAGAAGCTACAATCCAGATTTTAGAGGAATTGGAGTAGAATTGAGTGAATTATTGTAGAATTAGGGTTTCTACACAATTTATTTGGAATTTGCATCTCTCACATAATATTGAATTGGAGCCTGATGTTTAGTGGGTTTTTGGAAAAATACTACAAGAGCCTATAGTAAAAAAATTTGGAGAAATTGGATAAAAAATAAAATATTTATTGAAAAAATAGGGTTTCCACAAATATCACTCTCGAGGCTGCAAATATACTTATTTCTTGGTAAGTTACAGTAAAAATTTCAAGGAATTTGAATTTCATTTGTGTGATTTATTGCAAAATTATTATTTTTGGTCATCATGTCGAGGCCTGCAACAAGGGGAAAAAAGAATGCTACCACACCAGGGAAATTTTCAGAGAATGAGGGAGTTGAAAATGATGATTTTAACATTAAGGATGAAATAAAAAAAAGTCAAGGGTGATATTTCATCATTAGAGAAGAAGGTTATGGAAGAAATGGTGAATTGAAATCATTTATTCAAGGTATGAGGTGGAAGGAAGAATATTCTCCTTGCAAGGGGGAAGGTAATGCTTTTGGGGGACACAAATTCCTTGGACATGAAATTGATTTCAAGAAGGATCCTTCCTTTAATAATATTATGCCAAAGCAATTCATACCTAAGTTGGATATGATAAAGTTTGATGGCAAGGATCCAACCAATTGGTTATGCCAAATGGAGAAATTATTTGATATTCATCATGTTCTGAGTCAAAAAAAGGTCGCTATGGCTTCATTATACCTAGAAATAGGTCAATTTATTTGGTATTTTTGGTTATGTGATGAGAAGAGAAAAAATGGTTGTGTGGTCACATGGTCAATTTTTCAAGAGGAACTCGCTACCCATTATGGAGATAACTTTATGGATAACTACTTTTTCCAACTTACTAATTTAAAGCAAACAAGCATGGTCAAGGATTATATTTAGCAATTTCATACCCTTTCTCTAAGAGTAGAGAATGTGACAAAATAAAATATGAAGGAACTATTTCTAGGAGGTTTGTTTACAAGATCACATAAAATATGAAGTGCAATTTTTCCAACCACAATCCTTATCGCAAGCAATAGTAATGTCAAGAGAAGTGGAGGAGAAGTTTTTGGCTAGTAGGAGGCAAGGGAATAGAAATTTTAGTGAAAGGGGATCTCCTACATATTCACTACCACAACCTACTAGGTTGACTCCACAACAAATTGAGGAGAAGAGAGCAAAAGGGTTATGCTTCAATTGCAATAGTAAATATAGTCAAGGGCATAAATGTAGTGAAAAGAAATTGTTTTATATTGAAGGATCGAGTGAAGAAGAAGAGGAAGAACCAATATTAGAGGGGGATGGGGAATTAGATAATGAATCACAACCAATCATTTCTTCTCATGCACTCACTGGTTTTAGTGCCCCAAAAACTCTCAAGGTAGTTCGGTTCTTAAAGAAGCAGAAGGTAACAGTGTTGATTGACTCAGGTAGTACTCACAATTTCATCAACAAATAGTTGGCTACTCGTCTAAATTGTTTTATATATCCCGCTCCAAAATTTTAGGTCTTCATTGCAAATGGTGGTACTATCAGTTGTTTTGGAAAGTGTCATAGCATTAAATTATCCATGGGAGATTATCAACTTGATAGCGCAATGTATGTTATTTCCATGGGTGTAGTGGATATTGTTTTGGGAGTACAGTGGCTTACTACCTTGGGAACAATTGAGATGAACTTCTAAGAATTGTTCATGAGATTCCAATCAGAAGAAAAAACAATAGAGCTAAGAGGCTTGAAGGAAAAGTCCCCACAAATGATGAGTTCTCATCAAATGCAAAATTTTCTTAAGGAAGGAGTTGATGGATTTGCAGCCCAATTATTTTCATTAAAAGTCTTGCAATCTAATAATATCCTTACTCGGATAATATTACCGAAGCTTGATGAACAAGGAAGAATCATATTGGAACCAAAATTTATTCTTCAGAAATGCACAAGGAAGCCAAGGACTAGTACACTAACTCAGTATCTCATCCAAGGGAAGAATTACCAATTAAAGATTCCACATGTGAGGAAGAGGAGTTCATTCAAAAGCATCCAAAATTGCCTAGCATTGAAGACAATGCTTATCTGAAGAGGGGGGGCATGCTACACCCTTAATATTAGAGTACATTGGGTTATGAATAGTCATCTTGTGGCTATCTTAACTCCTAATTAAGTCATATTATCATTATTATATTGCTATTTAGTTTATTAGGTTGGCTTAGGGATTATATAGGGTTATCTAAGTCAGCTTGGGTGATATCCTAGTCATAAATAGGTATATATAGGAGGTTGCGAGTCTTATTTGATCATCATGTTGAGTTTTGTGTTCTTATTGAAGACTATTGGAGGTGTCCCCCTCGAAGTGGATTAGGAGGTTGCCCCCTCGAAGTGGCATATTATTATCAACTATTTTTAGAATATTTCCTATTATATTCTTCTTGTGCAAGTTATTTCATTACAATTGAGGATGCATGCACCATAAAGTAGTGGGCTAGGGATGACTATGAAATGAATGGTCAAGATCGAGTAGAGACTAGAGACAATCAATGGTTGAGATTCAAAAATGAGAGAGTGGAGGGAGATAATGGAGGAAATAAATAATAAAATTAGTTATTTCATGACAGGAGAATCTTTGACCAAGTGGGGGATAAATTATTTATTTAAATTATTTATTTGTGGAAGAAGGAGAAAATGGGCATTTAATTAAAATGAATATATAACCAATTTAATTAAATAAGAGGAAATATAAAGGAGGATTAAATAATTAATTTAGATTAATTATTTAATAGGGGAGCAATGACAAAGGGAAATTAAATAATTTTAATAATTATTTAACTATAGATGAATGACGTAGAACTAATAATTAAATGAATAATAATCCATTCAATTATAGGGAGAAAGAAAATGTTATTGAAACAATTAAAAGGATAATTTATTAAACTGATCAAAGAGGAATAAGGATCAAGAAATGAATTAATTTAAATAATTAAAATTATTTAATTAATAGAGGAACACAATCAAAGGAAAATAATTAAATAATTAAAACTATTTAATTATGTAGCCTGAAGAAGAATAAGATATTTTTGAGTGCCTAAATTTTCCCCCTTTTTTACACAATGCATTTCATCACATTTTGTCAAATAAATTCAATCGAAACATGCCCTAGTGAAAGAAGAGTGGATGTGTGCCTCTTAGGAGAATTTTGTAAATTTTCAAAAAAAAATCAATTTTTTTGGATAAGTTAATTTAACACCCAAGAGTTCAACAGTGTTGACAAAATTAATTTTTGAGGTCATTAAAGGGGTCGAATTCAGGTTCAGATTGGCCAAATAGTGCACCCAATACACGTCCCTAGTGTAAACCCTATTTTTTTTTTCTATAAATATGACCTTGATTAAGAAAATTACTCATTTGTTCATTCCAATTTTAGAAAGTTTAGGAGATCTGGGAGAGAGAAGTTGAGAAGATGTTATCAGTTCCACACTCCACACACTAAGCCTACTAGATATGCACCTTTTAGTGACTTGAGGGAGTGCTCGACCCAGTAGTACTCCAAACCCACTTTGTGAATTTTTTGATTTTCGTGCATTTAGTGGTAGGAAAAAATTAACAAGAAATTGTGTTGCACATCATTTGACGCAATTGCATGCATGAATGATGCAAGTGACTGAAATTCAACACAATTTCCTTGTCATGATGCAATTTCTAGGTCTAAAATGGTGCACCACATTTGATTTCTGAGTCGCAAATGTGACATGGAATGGCACAATCAACATAAAGCACCGCAAGTGCAAGGGCAAGTGATGCATGTGTTAAGAAACTACGCGACTAATAAGGGGTTGATCACAAGTGACCCCATCAACACATTAGCTAAGGTGTGTGATGTAATTGTAGTTGTGTGACACATGTTCAATAATAGGGATGAGAGTGAATTCTACAGCACAATTGACAAGCAAAATCATGCAATTGACTGATGAAAAATTTGCCCCAACTGAGGATAAAATGATTTGCTTAATTTAGGTCCAATAGGTCAAATGAAGACTTTAAATTGACATGATGAATTTTTTGGTGACCTCAAGTTGTACTTCCCCTTATTTATATGCAAGAGTCACGACCGATGACATTTAAGCTTCGAGATCAATTGTCAAATGGCGAGAGGTGCACATTGCTAGACCTACGGTTGTTTTACGTCACATATATGCCCATTGTCAAGGAAAATAGAGGTATGCTGATGAAACTTGTGGATAAATGAAACTTTGAGACTTTCACTTTCATCTACCAACTAGGGAGGCTACTGTTACCCTGGAGGATGTGTATAGGATATTGTGGTTACCTATTCACAGGAAGCGAGTGAGATATGATCCCATTTGAGGGTTGCAGGAAATCTATGACTACTATGATTAGGAGGATGAGTTATAGCTCAATGTATAGGGTTATGAGATCAAATGGGAGACCTTGACAAAGAGGTATGACATATTTGATTGTGGGTGTTCTTATTCCAAATTGTAGGGGCCATGGATTTTTGATAGGCTAGGGAGAGGTATTAGTAGGGATGGTATAGGAGGAGATAGTCTATGCCTAGGGACCATGTTTATTAGGTATGTTGTAATTCTAGATTCTTGATATTGTATACTGATGTCGACAGAGCATGAGCTATAGGGTGACACTACTTATGGTATGGGCCTAGGAGCACATAGCAGTGTTCCAACTAGCAATGGGATGATAATTGGGAGCTAGGACATTGTGTGTATATCTCTGTGGTGTTGTTGTGACACAAACACGTGTAGTAGATAAAAGATATTGGAGAGATGGCCTAGATGTATTGGCAAGCTTTGTCCAGAGACCATACAGGGACTTCAAGCGGTTGGTAGATGAGGATGAGCATTTTCCATGGTGCCAACAACCCAAATACTTGATTTTTTGGACAGTACAGTCTTAGCACATCATTGAGATGTACCTATTGATGCAAACAAATTTAGGGGCAGCAACCTTATGGGAAACTTAGCTAATGGGGAACCTATGCACATAGCTAAGTGACCTTCGGGTTTTATCGAAGCCAGCTCTTCATTTTTATGGGGGGAGGTAAAGGGTAAGAAGGATAACATGAAATAATCAAACCTAAACTAAGGCAATGTGCCAAATCATAAGAGAATTAACTAAGCACAATGCTGAAAGAAAAGGTTCAAATAGTAACTATTGTTTATCAAATAGATGCTTATGAACACAACAAACATAAGAACATCAATTCATTTGCATAGCATAACCAATACAACAAAGGCCAACACAGAAGAGTAATAACATGATCTACATCTTATTGAGTTGCATGAAGATTACAAAAGCTTGAAAAAGACATTCAAATACTTCAAGAAATGAAAGCACAATTTAATATCCTATTCAATGCATAAAAACATAGAGGCCGAATTGATTGGCACACCGCCTGAAAGCCCCTATGAGAAATATGCTTCCACAAAAACATCGATGATCCAGATTCCCTCGAGCTGGCACCAAATAGAAAGATCATTCAGCAGTGCACCAGCAAGCATGTCTTTTGAGAAAACAAGGCCACACAACAACAACAGAGAACACATGACAACAAAGAAGAACACACGACAGTAGAGAAGAACCAACGCACAAGCAAAAAATCCTAGATAATGGGTGCACAAAAAAATGCCATACACCGAACACACAGAGCCCGACAAAAAGAAGGAGGGATGTCCCAAGAAAAAGCTCCGAAGGGAAGCCATGTGGAAGACGCTGAGCAAAATAAATCGTAGAGTGGGACCGAATGGGAAAGAAATGAGCAAAGGCCACACGTTGAACGCATAAAACTCGGCAGAGGAAAAGTGATATGACACAACAAGAAGCTTTGATAGGAGGCCACATGGAAGATGTCGGGAAGTTGCTAGCGATAATGAACAAGGTGAAGCCGCGAAAAGAAAAGAAAACTATGAAGGCACAATGGTTCATGAATAAATGTTCATAGTTTGCTGACTCATAGGGACATTTCACCTACGGAACGAAGAACCCCATAAACTTTGGTTCAACACCACCATTATCGCTCACAGCTGAGAGAGGGCAGCTTGAAGGCCGGTCTAGACCTCATCTGATGGTGTAGAGAGAGCACATAGATTTTCATGTGCCAACTTAAGATCAATTATTTCCTTAAAAGGAAATCTACCAGATACCTTCACCTCCAACTCAAGCTGGAAAAAGAGTTGCGCCAGCTGATGCACTATACCTTCAATATTTTTGGCAGTCGGAGACTGATCGAAGGATTGGAAAATGGAAAGATCTTTCTTCTTCTCCTCGATCCTTTCAATTATGTGGTCGATACCTACCACTATTTGATCTGCGATGAAGGGTGATGGGAGGCCTCGCTGAGTTAAGCGAGAATTTTTTTCCCACATATCACTGGTAATTTGGTTCAATTTGGTCCTGCATTCTTCCACATGATGAATGACTTCATGCATGGAGATGAGAATATTTATGCCCATAGCAGCCAATGTTCGATCTTCAATTTCCATGCTGCTCAATGCTTCATCATTGGTTGTATATAATTTTCCCAACAATCGCATGGCCTCCAGAACTTTATCAGAAGTCATCTCCTACACTCGTTGCATTGTTTCGCTAACTACCTCGCATAGACTGATTGCTTGGGCCATAAACTTTAGAGTGGATTGCAAAGTAAGGCACAATGCTTTGACCTTATCCCAATACGACACATGTAGTTCCTTGGCAATCTCTAGTGAGATCATTTGGGGTGTAGGAGGTTGGACTCTCAAAAGGTCTAATTCTGCAGTTTTGCTGCCCAACTCCGCCTTCAAATCTTCCATGCTTCCCTCCAGGATGAACAACTAACTCCTCAAAGTAGAAATTTCTCTCTCCTTCTCTCCCAAGGCCAATTCGGCCTGCCTCTGCTTGTCAAATTCCTTCTCCAAAGTAGCGTTCATCTCATTTACTTCTTCATTTGTACTCTGCCAGAGCTCTTTTAGGCCATCATTTTCTAGCTTCAATTTATGACAAAGGGCTGCCTCGGTCACTCAACATTGCTCAATCTCTTTTTCGTAGGGCCAGAACAACCTCTGTGCCCAAAGCCTAAAGTTCATTGACTTTTTTTCAACATAATTCTTTTTATTCCGAAGCCGATTGATTTTGACCTCCTAGACCTTATACTTATTTTCCCAGATATCTACCTTACCCTTTAGCTCTTTCATCTGCTCATCCTTTTTCTTCATTTGGCAACTAATCTTGAGGAAGTTGGTAGTCACCATCCTTTGGGTTTCCTTCATCAGTTCAACCTTATCTTGCGAACAAGCCTACTGCAATTCCAACCCTACGACATTGACAAAAAAGTCACTTGGCAGCATATCCCTGATCGACTTGATCACATTGGGGGTGATTTTTGCAAACATCAACAAATTTTGGCTCTCGTTGAACACAATTTGCAAGAGAGGCTCCGCTTGCCTGCCCACATCCTTTTCCCTTATTTTTTGTATTCGGCTTGCTTGGGCACTTTTATTCACATCCACCTACAAAAAATATTCTTGGGACAAAATGCCCAGTCCACTAGCAAAAGGAAACTCCTGAGGGATTGCTAGTGGGAAGGATAGCATGCTTAAAGTATCAGTGGACTTGCTGGGCTTGGTAATAATTGTTGGGGAGAAAGGTGGGATAAACTGGCCACTCGGAGATGATGGAAATATGGTAGGAGGAAAATCCGAAGAAGCACCAAATGACATGCTGGGTCTCGGGGATGCAAATATCAAAGGTTCAAGAAGTGCTACCATTTGTGTATCAAGGGCAGGAGGAAAAGCAGGAGATGGAAAGGGACCCCCAGGAGAAAATATATTGGCCTGCCCTAGATACCCAGCGATAGGAATAGCTGGTGCAATTGAAGTAGCAGGGGCAAACGAGGAGGAGACTAAAGACATAGAAGACAGAGAAGGAGGAAAAAATACTTGAGATTATTGAAGACCTGTAGCTAATACCACCGCTTCTGCTGGTTGTGACTCCTTCCCTCCTGCAGATTCTCCCATTTGTGGTCGCTTCTCCTCTGAAGAACTATCAAGATCCACAATAACCTTTTGTGGGTGCCTGGAAGACCTCGGCCTCTTCGCACCTGATCTAGAGGAGCTGGTAGGCTCCGACATCTACGTATTTGAAGAGTCTTCCTGCTATGACTGGTGTCCACTAACTATCACCTTTTGTGTAGGATCTTTTTCAGTTATAGGAGCTCTCTAGGCTACCTCTTCTTCGTGCTTTGGGGCTGCACTTTCTACCTCATATAACTTCTCAGAACCCAAAGGGTTAGGGGAGTCTTCATTGCCTAGATGCTCTCGACACCAAATATCATCAAACATGTTGTCTGAGTCCACCTCCTAGAAGAGACCATTTGTCATATTTATCTCCTACCTATATACCACTAGAGCTTGTTCAATTGATTGCATAAAAATTGATTTATGTTGTGATTGAAGTTAGGCTTTGCTATAATGTGATAAATGTTTAGCCAAGGAAATCAACCTGAGCTGAAAGGAATATACTCTAGGCCGACGTATAATCTCACATTCCCCTCATCTGCATTTCTCTGAGGATCCCAAAATGGCTGAGGCTAGTGTGGAATCTTAATCCCAATCTCTGACAGATTGTTCTTAGTATTGTATTGCCATGTGTCACAGATGACCATTAGCCCAAGATTACCCGACTTAGAGTATAAAACCTCTGAACTGTTCACCTTCGAGCTCTTTTTCTTTACCAATGATACAAAGCCAAAAATGGCTGGCAACACCAAATAGGAAGTCAAATGCTTCCCTCCATAGTAATCATTCTCAATATTACAAAGCTATTTGAACACCTCCAGGGCCAGTACCTTATAAAAAACAAAACACGGGAGCTGAAAAGGCTCTTGGATGAAACCTTGCATGGAGAGCATTGTGAAATCCTTTCCGAAGAACCGATCTCAAGGTGACATAAGCCACCTCATCCATGATTTTTGGATTTGTGATAAGCGAGCAGACATGCCACCTCCATTGTGATCCAAAGCTCACAAATTTGGAGCTAGGAATGCGTCCAAAAATGCGTAATAATCAAAAAAAATTTACAGGATGGGAGTCCATGTCAAAATTGGCTTTCTCGCACCATGTTCATCAAATGCAGCCAGGGCCATGAATTGCTGGAAATAGTCGAGATTTTGGTACAAAATAATGTAGACTAAGAAAGAGGAATACTTGAACCTAGAACTAGGTTCAAACTCCCTCATTTTCCAACTCATCCCATCAATTATGACCTTTGCAAATTCCATTAGTGGAAGCATGGCATTCTTCTTCAGCATGAAGCTGAGACTCATTTGGAAGTTGAAGACTTCCTTATTTGTATCAAATCCACATACCAATGCCAACATAGAGCAGACAGAGGCATAACCCGATTTTAAGGCACCTAGACCAATTGGGAAGCTAGGAGGGGCAAAAACATCTAACGACTAACCCATCTTAGTGTTATAAAAGTATTGTGCCATCCAAAGTTTCTTCCAGTAACCTTGCATTCTGGAAATGTCAAAATCTTTAACATTTTGAAGAGAGAGAAAAGGAATGCATAGCATATCCTACAGGGCCTGGGGACAAATTACCACCCTCAAATTGGGGCCACTTATGATTCCAGTCTGAGGGTCGAAACATCTTGCACATGCTACCAAAATCTCCGGACAATGATGCACTAGAGGAACCATGTACTGGGGAAGCCCACAGTTCCACAAACATCCATGAAAAGGATTTGAAATCTTCTTCATTTTCTCACATGTAGCTTCCCTTAGGCTCTCAGGATTCTGAGATAACTTTAGATCTTGAACATTGTACCAATCCTCTGATATCAAGGCTTGATTTCTAGGAGAAACCATGCCTACTATTTTTTGGTCCGCTGGCTTGGTAAAGGGACAAGATGTCTTTGTTGTAATACCTAGGGTAACATAGGAATCATGGGCGTATATATTTACACAAGGTGCAAGCATTCTTTGCTCATCAATACTCTCTGTACCCATGACCTATGTTGAACTATCTGCAATCTTAGCCATTTCTTTGTATTTTTGAGAGACTTTGCAAAATCTGTAATTCAAATTTTGAAATTTTTTCTCTTCCTTGCAAATGATTTAGATGGTTACACACTTGTCGAGCTTACACAATAAATTCCCTCATCACACTCAACCTTCTTTTTGATTTTTTAGTAAATCGGTTTAGCAAGTGTACGTGCCAACTTTTCACATTAGTTACTCCATGCACCACTAGCCTTTTTCATGCATGCGAAGAGGTCACCAACCTGCCAAAAGGCTCCTCACATTTAAGAGATATGACATCACATAAGGTGGCACTTGATTTTTCTTGGAAAAAGCACTGAATCAACATTGCCATATCTTTCATGAGCCTTTGCATTTATTGATTACTTGATCATACTCAGCTGCATCAACCAACAACCTCATCTAAAAATATTTTCTTTGATTTAATCATGACAGTAGCATTATCATGTTGACAACTGGCTCATTCTCATCCCCATTTCAAAAACTCGAACAGAGAAATTGGCAACCGCATTTGATTACTTACATCATTTCGAATGCCGTAAAACTAATTATCAAGGCTCCTTAGCACCATTTGCTTATGATGTAATCATACCTTTCCTTATTAAGGAGAACCCTGACCATCTATAAATAGGACCCTTGGCAACCTTGCTAACTCACAATTATATTCAACTTTCATAGCGATTAGGCCCTAGTATATCTTAGTAATTTATCATTTGGCTAGAGTAGCAATAGATTATGGAAATGCCAATTAGATTGGTCTGCAAGAAGACTCGGGTTACCTTTTTAGGAAAGGTTAGGTGCAGGTGTTTAAAACACATAACAGGTGTGAAAAACCTATTATATGTGAAGGCTATCAAATGGGTAATAGGAAAGGATTGTGTAGAGTATGAGGAACAATATAGAGTAAACACCAGCATTTTCTCTCACTTCACCACTTCTCTACTAGACATTGGCGTCTCCAAGTGCAAAATTCTGAAGCTGACCAAGAAAGTTTTTCCTGGATGTTACCTCGAGGGATTGGAGAGCGTGATGCGAGCTGCTGAATTTGATCATGAGGTCCCATCCATTCGCAACCTGTGTCGGCTGTAGACACATAAAAATGAGCTAGGCTTGCAAGCTCTATTTCTAATCTCTTTCTTCCTAGCATAATTAAGACATTTTAATTATGTCCTTGGTCCACATTCGACTATTAATTAAATAATTCATATCTTTTTTATTTTTCATGATTATTAAATAAATAAATTTTATTTATTTATTTAATTACGTCACTAATTGTCTAATGTCTTTCTATAATTAAATAAATTTCCTAATTTATTTAATTATCCTTGTCCATTATGTCTTCTTGATTATTAAATAAATAACTTTATTTATTTAATATGTCTCTAATTTAAAGTCCTCTTGTAATTAAATAAATTCTTTTATTTATTTAATTATGGCCATCTTCACATTCTCCTCATTTTAAATAAAATCTTATTTATTTAAAATAAGTCCCACCACCTAAATTAAATAATTTTATTATTTAATTTCTCCTCTTTTATTGTGCTCATTTTAAATAAATCTTATTTATTTAAAATAAGTCCCTCTTTAAAAATCCCTTCTTTTGTAAATAATTTAATTTAAATTATTTATTGTCACATGACCCCACCCTTTTTGAATTAAAATAGTTTTTAATTTAAAAAGTCAACAACCCCTCTTGAATTAAATAATTTTAAATTATTATTTGATTCCCCAACAATTTCGGTTTGTGTGCCTTGTCACATGCATTGTCAACCCTTGATTTGATTTTTCTTAAAATCAATCTTGTCCATTCATTTTGAATTTGACCTAATGTTGCCCTAACCCTAATTGTGGGTTGTCATATTGAATCTTGTCCATAGATTCTAGGTCATTTATCAGTCTTTAATCTCACCCGTCCATACAAAATTGCATTTTCTATAAAATGTCAATTTTGTCTCATATCTATCACTGACTATCCATTATTATCTCTTGTCATTTTCACATATTTCATCTCTTACATCTCTTGTCCTTTGCATTTTTAGAATTGTTTGCATTTCATAGCATTATTATTCTCATTTAGCATAGCATAGTTTAGATTTCATTTGATATTTAGAAATGTTAGATGCTTACTAATTGCATTAGGGCATAGTATAACATATAGTTTATCAAATCCTTCAATGTTTGCTTAGGGCTTGTCATTTCTATTGACTTGCTCTTTGTAAATCTGAGGGCAAGTTATTTATTTCAGCAAATTTAGAAGGTGTAATGGAGGTTAGTCATGGAGGATGAAGACAACCTTTGAGGTTGTTCATCTATTCCAATGCACTCCATTACCATACTTTGGGTTTTTATGTTCTGCATATTACATTGCTAACCATAGAAATTTCCATTTGTTACATTGGTGAACCTGACATATTTTGACAATTTTTTAAGATATTTGGAGTTGGATCCTTTTTGTTGCAGGTTTTGTTGGCTTTTTGTTGCAGGTTTTGCAGTATTTTGGGGACAAAACCCTAGATTTCAAAGATTCGGCTCTATCTCTCAAACGGCTGTATATTTTTTGACAAATTTTTTTTGCAGATTAGGGACAATATCAAGAGATTCCAGTCCAAAATTCAGATTTTTTGGAGCTGTTTTTAATTTTTAATAATTTTCTTTGTTATTTTCATGAAAAATACATTTTGAGAGCAAATTAGCGAATTTTTTGGATTTGTTTACATTTTCGGAAAACCCTTTTAATTTCAATAGGGGTCTGTTTTTTATGTTTTTAATTTTCCTGCAAAATAATTTGAAAAAAAACAGATTTTTAACAATTAGGGTTTTCCAAAGATTTACTTATATCTCACACAATTTTGCAGATCTGTTCACAAAACCTTTTTTGCAGGTTTGGAATGATGTCAGGCACCTTCAGTTAAAAAAGCAGAGTTTTCGGAGCTGTTTTGGAATTTTAATAATTTTTTTATGATTTTTCATAAAAAATTAATTTTGGATGCAAAACAGCAAATTTTTCAGATTTTTTTACATTTCTGGAAAGCTCTCTAAATTTCACTAAAATTCTATTTTCTGTGTTTTTACTTTTGATGCAAAAATTAATTCCAAAAATCAAATTTACTTTGACTAGCTAACCTTAGTGATCAATAATAGAAGTATCCTCTCCCCTTGCACACTTGTGTGATCCTGGGTGTAAGATAAATTGTTATTGACTCTAGGAATTGGGCATGCACTAAGTCAAATAGGGTTAGGGCAACACTTTTTCTCTGTTTAGTAGCTTCAAGATTTTGGGTTACTAATTTTTTGTTTGCAGCTTGTGGCAAGGAGTCTAACATTTTTCTTGTTTATTTCACAAATCTTAGACAAATTTGCATTTTACATTCATGGGTTAAAATGAACATGCATGCATACTCATTGGGCTAAAAAGAACACAACTTGCATTACAACTCATTGGTTTAAAATGAATTTGCATTTTCATAGCATTGGGTTAAAATGAACTCTTAGTTAGCTCACACTACAAACAGTTAAAATGAACCCCATGTTTTGACAAATACTACAAACGGTTAAAATGAACTCCATGTTTTTTTTATGTTTGTCAACACATTTTGATTTGGGCTTAAAATGAACACCATGCGAGTGTGAGTTAGGATATTCATGTTTTCACTCTTTGTTTTTAAACAAGGATCGATTGAACTATGAATATTCTAATTTGCTTTTGTCAACTTTAGAAAATTGGGCCTGCTTTGGTGGGAAAAAGTACTCACCCCAAAGCGACTCAAACCGGCAACGAAGCTTTTTAGCCAAGCTACTTCCGACCGGTATATAAATGTGAATCTTAAGGGAAAGCCTAAGATTACGAGTGCAGATATGTTATACGGACCAAGTAGTACTCCCCAAAACCCTGTTGAGCTTAACCTCTTCAGGCTGGAGTGCCTCCATAATGGAGCTTAATCTTGGCCCCATGTATAACCACTCGAACGGATGTCCGAATTAAATCCCTTGTTTTAGCAAGCCAAAAACCTTCTATTCTTTGGTACAACAACGGTCGTTGTGATGACACCCGCACCTGCGCAGTTCTTAGTAGAGATGATCAATCTGCCATGGGAGTTTCATGGAGGTTGGAAGCTTGGTTGCCCTGAGAAGTGAGTGCACTGTAAGGGGGAGCCTGTGGGGCCAAGCTTCTGAATTCATCCGCTAAGGATATGCGGTTAGTGGGATCCAAAAGAATATTGTCCTTGCAGCCATAAGATTTTGTAAAATGACTTCTATGTGGTTGATTTTTAACACCATGTGTTTGCCAACTATTTTCAGACAATTCCAACAAATAAACATCAAACTTGCCAAAATCTGAAACAACTTTTCCAAACTAAAACAAATCTTTGCAATCAACCTAAAATTTTGTCAAATCACTTTTTGCAACGAATTTTCCATCATGAACCACATTTGTCAAATCAAGTCCTCAATTTTGCACACTTTGGGATAGGAAAACTTTCCTTTCTTTGTCAAACCTTTGTCTTAAAATACATTGTCATTGGACCAAGTCAAATAAATCAATCCTTAGTCATTGTCCTTTGGTGAGCTGCTTCCAACTCATAAGTCTAGTGTGGAAATCTCACCTTGTCATTTTATCATCTTGTCCTTCAAATCAGTCCTTTGACAATCCAAATCAAGACATTGGTCAAACTTTGAGTGGTTAGAAAACCTTTCCTAAAGATCATTTGGCATAAGGAATCCCCTTTTATCACTTTGCATTGTCACCTTGCATAAAGCATAGTCTCATTTCATCCACCATCATGTCTTCAAATCACTATGACATGCTTGCTAGTCAAATTGAATGTCAATTCAATAGTAAGGGTCAAGCACAACTTGCTAGGGAATTCAAAATACTATACCTTCAATCCAAGTCCAAATTTACAACCCCTAGCCCTCCATCCATCTATCCATCTTGCCAACAATCCATGAGTCCTAGTCCTCTATCCATCTACTATCAAGAGTCCCCTAACACCATCCATGGCACTAAGTCACAACAAACTTCCATTAGTCAAACCCACCCTAACTTTGACAAGGGAAATCAACCATCCATCAATCCAAACCAACTATCCATGTCATATCCTAATCCTCCATCCACATCACATCCTCATCCTTTATCCATGTCATATCCTTGTCATGAAGTCATGTCCTATTCTAATCCTAGTCCTTCATCCCTCAACCAAGTCCAAACTTCCATGTCATATCCTAGTCCAACATGCACCAATCCATTTCAAGACACTCCATTGGGTCATGAAAACACATCTAGTCATGGTCTCCAAAGTCCCATCTCCTTGCATACACTTGAGGATACATGTCAAGAGGCAAGTCCAAAGCACAACGTCATAACATCACCATCATGTCAAGATCAAAGTAGTCCATTCCATGACCCCATCTTTACATCCATTCAAGAAGTCCTCCTAGACCATCATGGCATACCAAATACACCTATCCTTGGTCAAGAGTCCATCCAAAACCATTTCATTCAAGATGAACCTATCATTGGTCAAGAGTCCATCCAAAACCATGTCATTCAAGATGAACCTATCCTTGGTCAAGAGTCCATCCAAAACCATGTCATTCAAGATGAACCTATCCTTGGTCAAGACCCTATTTTCGATCATGTCATTTCAACTGAGCCCATATTTGATCAAGACACTACTTTTGAAGAAGTCCAAAATGATCCACTCCTTGACCTATATGCCATTCATGATGACACACTTGAAGATGATTCCATCCAAACTTCAAGTATTGACACTTTCCACAATGAAACACTTGCCTCCATGGAACACATAGATGATCTTCCCCTAGAACAAGAGTCTCCTAGCATGGACATATTTGCAAATGATCAAGCTATAACTGAATTCAGTGGGCTCTATGACAATGACCATGAAGACGGTTTTGACATAGACTTGGAAGCACCAATAGAATCATCAGAATTTGATATGACAGGAAATCAAATCGAAGATGTCAGTCAAAAATCTGTCCAATATGTCAATGAAGCTACAACATCCTATCAATTAGGATCATCTATCTTTGTCAGAGCAGGCTTTCTCACAGATGAGAAGATTTCAAGCAATCATTTCCACAATAAAGATGGGTTAGCATCTTGCTTCCACAATAACAAGTATCCCATCGCCAACAAAATCTGTCAAAACATGCATTATCAAGGCAAAGGATTAGGCCTACATGAACAAGGCATTATTGAACCTATACAAGTTCAAGCAAATTACAGACATCAAGGTCTTGGTTATTCATCAGTCAGAAAATCTAATGATGTTAATGATACCTCCTCGATATTGGGGGCAACTTTATCTAATACAAACATCAAAATGGACGTCATGAGTAGTCCTTGTCATAAGGTTGTTGCCAACACTCCTTCCATCCACACCATACATCGCCATTCCAACAAGAATAAGCCTTCCATTTGGAACCAACAAAAGCAAAATTATTACAAGTCTAAAGTCCAAAATCAAATGTCAAAGGCCATCAAATCAGACAAAAAGTCAAGTGGACGAATGAAGCTAAAATGGATCCCAAAACAAAGTGAGTCAAGTCAAGAAAAGAATAAACCAGGCAACGAAAATATGCCCAATCCAAAAGTCAAGAAAAATGTGGAGCCACAGCATAAGAGGACTCCCACATATAATCAATGTCCACCTCCTTCAAAATGGCCATCAAACAAGACATATAAAAGTGTTGGTTCCAAACGCTATCAAAGATCCAACCTCCATCATCAATTAACCCAAGTTTGGAGAATAAAAACGGCTACATCCAAACATCCCACCAACCCGTCCATGTCCACCGTCATCTATCATAATCCTACATCATCCTTAAAGACCAAACGTCCCATGTCACAAATCCATCGCATCTTGGCAGCAACGCTTTATCATAAGGACTCTCATGACACTCTATCACGATGTGCGTATTTTGATAAGGCCAACTCTAGTATCAAAAATGATCACAATGACATCAATCAGCTCTATGCAAGTGCTATCATCCTGACAAGGCAACTACTTCAGAAAGATCATTATTGGCATGTCATGACACCAGTCTCTACATCGGCATCGTCAAAAGCTTCAGCATAGTCAGAGGTCATGTAAAGCATCAAGGCTATTCGGCAAAAATTCAAAAATACAAAAAAATTGACAAAGATAAAAAAAGACAAAAATAATTTCATCCAACGGTGAAAACCTGGCAAACAGGCGCTCTGGATAAGTACCATGATGAAAACCTGGCAAACAGGCATCACGTGTAGAATAAATCATCTATGTGGACCATTACACTTGGGGGCAAGTTGTCTCATCTCCCATGCATTTCCCATGACATTTTCCATTCACCCATCTAAACCTTATCGCGTCCATCCATTTTTCCCACCTACTTTGATCTTGACAAAGACTGGGGCAAAAATACAAATCATGCTTTGGAAATTTTTTTGACATGTCTATCTTTTGGTCATACACTAGTCACAAAGTATCATGTCATTACCTTCATAGCCTCTATTTCACTATGCTACATCATCCTTGGAGACCATATGATAATTCTCCTAGTCCAAGTCATCAGTCTCTCTTGCTTTATACCTATCACCCATCTTGGTTTCCCTTGTCAATGGTTTATAGATCCTCCGTCATCCCATTTAGTCCTCACTTAAGTCATTCAAAATGCAACAATATGGAAAACCTGGCGCATTATCCAAAACATTCCTTGGCTTTGTCCCTAGACCTGCTGCAGACTTTTATACTCTTGTCAAATAATATCATTGTCATCTTCACGTTGTTTCGGGATGTGTCCTTCCCACGTCAAACAACATTTGTCATTTTCAAGTTGTTTCGGGATGTGTCCTTCCCACGTCAAACAACGTTGTCATCGTCATCATCACCTGTCCGTCGGTATTCAGCTTGGCTAGCAGCAAAATCATGGTTGTCCTTGGATTCATGCGCGTCGGCATCATTCACATGCATTTGTCATAATTTTCGTAAAACATCAAAAAAATCATAAAAATCTGAAAAAGTCCTAAAAAAATCCTAAAAATTGTATAAAGTCCTGAAAAAAGACCTAAAAATTGAAAAATGTCCTGAGAAAATACAAAAACATCCAAATCAATGTCAAAATCCCAAAAACAAAGTCAAAGTCAATCTGATCAATTCAATCAATCACATCAGTCAATCTTTTGTCCAAGTCCGAACTACGTTGTCTCTGCGCATTTGCTACGTAGGCAAGATTCATCTTTGAATCCCCGAGACATTAGGTCAGTCCTTTTAGGTTTGTCAAAATAAAATCATAAGTCAAACATGGTTGCGTCAGTCAAATAAAGTGGACATAGTCACACTTGACACAAGACAGTCATTCAAAACGTCACTGTCAAAATTGGTCAAAATTAGACAACATAAGCCACTCAATCATACAGTCAAAATCAGTCAGCTTGCCAAAGCATTAGTCAAAATATCAATCTCGTCACCTTTTTGGTCCTCTTCAAGATGTGTCCTTCTTGGATTTGGACCTCGTCAAAATGTCATTTGCCTTTTCAGGATGTGTCCTTCCTGACCTTAGGCACCGTCAAACTGTCAAAACTGTCAAACTATCAAAACAATTAATCTTCGGCAAACAAACATTGGCAATACAATTAAATGGCTGTTAATTTTTTGGCTATTTTGTCTTATCTTTTTATTGACTTGTCTTTTGGTCATGTTACTAGCTACCTCAAGGATGTCCCCTGAAGGATTTAGAGGTGCGATGATGTCTCATTGACCTATTTTATTTTTCTTCGACTATTGTTTGTGGATTGTCTTGACAAAAGGACTGGGGCAATTGGGCGTCTAGTATGAGTTAGGACATTCCTTGTCTCTGACTGTCTGTTTTGGAAGTGGATGACCTTGCACACCTTGGTCTATGTCATACCATGGTGTTTGTTGTCCATTTGTGTCATTTTTTTACTGCCCAATGATGATTCGAGCAATTAGTACTCTGGCAAACGTTGAAGGATTTGATTTAGGAACTAACATGCATCTCATGTAGGCATTGCATTCATATCATCAACCATATCTTTTTCACTAATATTTCTTTTTCTCCGTATTCTATTCTTCTCATTCCATTTCGAGAGCACACTTGTGTTCTTGAAACCCAACTGTCCTCTCGAGGGGGCATACCGCAACCCTCCTCGTCATTCTTCCTCATCTTATCTTGCACTGGGGCATATTTTTGACTTATTTTCTTTGCCACAATGCGATAGGCTGCATTATGACAAAGAGGGGCAAATGTAGACACATAAAATGAGCTAGGCTTGCAAGCTCTATTTCTAATCTCTTTCTTCCTAGCATAATTAAGACATTTTAATTATGTCCTTGGTCCACATTCGACTATTAATTAAATAATTCATGATTATTTAATTAATTCATATCTTTTTTATTCTTCATGATTATTAAATAAATAAATTTTATTTATTTATTTAATTACGTCACTAATTGTCTAATGTCTTTCTATAATTAAATAAATTTCCTAATTTATTTAATTATCCTTGTCCATTATGTCTTCTTGATTATTAAATAAATAACTTTATTTATTTAATATGTCTCTAATTTAAAGTCCTCTTGTAATTAAATAAATTCTTTTATTTATTTAATTATGGCCATCTTCACATTCTCCTCATTTTAAATAAAATCTTATTTATTTAAAATAAGTCCCACCACCTAAATTAAATAATTTTATTATTTAATTTCTCCTCTTTTATTGTGCTCATTTTAAATAAATCTTATTTATTTAAAATAAGTCCCTCTTTAAAAATCCCTTCTTTTGTAAATAATTTAATTTAAATTATTTATGTCACATGACCCCACCCTTTTTGAATTAAAATAGTTTTTAATTTAAAAATTCAACAACCCCTCTTGAATTAAATAATTTTAAATTATTATTTGATTCCCCAACAATTTCGGTTTGTGTGCCTTGTCACATGCATTGTCAACCCTTGATTTGATTTTTCTTAAAATCAATCTTGTCCATTCATTTCGAATTTGACCTAATGTTGCCCTAACCCTAATTGTGGGTTGTCATATTGAATCTTGTCCATAGATTCTAGGTCATTTATCAGTCTTTAATCTCACCCGTCCATACAAAATTGCATTTTCTATAAAATGTCAATTTTGTCTCATATCTATCACTGGCTATCCATTATTATCTCTTGTCATTTTCACATATTTCATCTCTTACATCTCTTGTCCTTTGCATTTTTAGAATTGTTTGCATTTCATAGCATTATTATTCTCATTTAGCATAGCATAGTTTAGATTTCATTTGATATTTAGAAATGTTAGATGCTTACTAATTGCATTAGGGCATAGTATAGCATATAGTTTATCAAATCCTTCAATGTTTGCTTAGGGCTTGCCATTTCTATTGACTTGCTCTTTGTAAATCTGAGGGCAAGTTATTTATTTCAGCAAATTTAGACGGTATAATGGAGGTTAGTCATGGAGGATGAAGACAACCTTTGAGGTTGTTCATCTATTCCAATGCACTCCATTACCATACTTTGGGTTTTTATGTTCTGCATATTACATTGCTAACCATAGAAATTTCCATTTGTTACATCGGCTAATCACCTTCGGAGGACCCATTCCAACCAAGCCCTTTCTGCACAGATTTGAGCTCAAAACGCATGAGGAACACCACCGCAAGGCTCGCACCGGTTGCCACTTCCTCATGAAAATGCATAATGTTGAACCTTTCCGAAATGTGCAATGGTACGAGGATTTCGAGAAGATGGTGTTTCCCCACCTTGTGCCACCTATTACTGCTGCTGGTCCTTCCAATGCCTAAAGAAGTGTGAAAAAGATTTTCCCATTTTGTTTTTTGTGTTTTCCAACCTCTTGCAAACTGTTAGTGGATATATATATATATATATTTTGAAACATGGCCAAGGGCCTCGCTGAACGATATGTATATAAAATGTAAATGCTCCTGAAACTAATATAATATGCAATTTTTCCATATCCTGGCTCTTTCTTCATTTTATTTCAATTTTGCAATAATGTGGTTGTTATTCTAAAAAGCACTGAGAAAAATCCCAAATTAATAAAGCAGGAAAAATATTTACATATTTACAAATTTACTACATAAGTTGAATTAACTGAATTTTTTAAGGTGTATTCCATTAATTGGAATATCCAAAGCTTCACCTTCCATGGTCTCTAACTCAACTGAGTTAGATTGTTTGCACTAGATGATCCTGAATGACCCTTCCCAGAGACTGTCGAACTTGCCATGCTGGTCGGACTTTGCTCCGCACTTGTTGAACTTGAGCACCAAGTCTCCACATTGTAGCCCCTGGTTAGATTCCTTTTTATCAAACCACCTCTTTACCACCTATTGGCAGTTGTTCATTTCCTCGAGAGCATGCTTTCTTTTCTCTTGAACCTCAAGTTTCTCAGAAAACCGTACCTCCATAGCTCCATTTTTCTCAATTTCAAGAGATTTGAGCAGTTGGATAGCAGGGATTTCCATAGAAATGGGCAACAACGCCTCCTTCCCATACACCATTTTGTAAGGAGATGTCTTCAATATCTGCTTGGGTGTGATACAATTTTCCCATAGCGCTGTTCAGAGGTTTTTATGCCACTCCCTGTAGTGTTCTGAGCCTATTCTTTTAATCAACCTGATGAGGTTTTTGTTCGTAGATTCAGCGAGGCCATTCCCCTATGGGTAATAATTGGAAGAGGTTTATAAGAAGACTCCATATTTTAATAAAAATTGGCTCATTTTAGAGTTGAGAAAAGTTTTAGCATTATCAAAAATAATCGTCTTTGGCGGGCTGAATTTAGCCACCAGTTCTTCCAGGAAGTTAACAAGTTTTTCCTCCATTGCATTTTTCAATGGTACCGCCTCTTCCCATCTGGTGAAGTAGTTGATTTCTGTTAAGATCCACCTGTGTCTGACTGATGAAAAAGGATTAATCATGCCAATGAATTCAAGACCCCACTGAGCAAAAGGCTCTTGCACTACTATGGATTTCAGTGGCATAGTAGCATTTTTACTTTTTCCAACAAAAAAATGACTCACTGCAAGAATTTACCAATGAAAATGAGTCATTGAATAATGTGGGCCAAAAATAACCAACACATATGATTTTGATTGTAGTGGTTCTTGCTAAAAAATGTCCTCCAAATGAGCCACAGTGATACTGTTCCAATATCTTTTTTGCTTGCTCCGTAGTCACACATCTTAATAGGATACCATTGAAATTTCTTTTGAAAAGAACTCCCTCCAAGAGAACATACCATTATTTTGAAATCGATACAAAACATCTCTTAAATGAAGGGAGATCGGTTGAATACCTTCCGGTCTACATAAAATTTATCCTGGCCTCCAGCCAATCATCCTCAGACCTTTCTTCATTCAGTAGCACAGGTTCTGAAACTTTGAACTAGCAACTAGTTCATTGTTTTTAGCTAAGTACTCACATAGTCCCTTTCCTTTGACAGTCTTAACTGGCTTAATTTCAATGTCATACTCTAGGATCTTAGTTATCCGGTTGGCCCTTTTCTCGATGATTTCTCCTTCCATAATGTATTCCCGCACACTAGGGTGCGACACACAAAAAATCAACTTGTTACATGATATAAAGTGTTAGAACTTCTTCAGCCCCTTTATGATAGCAAAAGCTTACTTCTCTACAAAATTATATTTCACCTCATATTCTTTCAGGGTGTGTGAATTGAAGGCAATAGGTGATTCTCTTTTATCTTCATTATCCTTTTGCATTAGCATAATGGAAATACTATTGCCACCACCAAAGACATACATAGTAAAATCTTTTGACAAATCCAGATTAATCAATATAGGAGCAGAAGAGATAACCTCTTTTATTAGCTTGAAAGCTTTTCTAGCTTCCACCGTCCACTTGAAAATTTGATCCTTTTTTAGCATCAGGGTAATAGGCTGAATGATCCCTACAAATGTCCATAATAAATCGATTGATGAAATTGACCTTACCCAAAAAAGATTGCATTCCTTTTTTGTTTACAGGTAGAGGGAGTTCAATGATTGCATTAACTCTTTTCAGATCAATAGCAATACCTTCCTTTGAGACAATATATCCCAATAACTTCCCTTGAGGAACCCCAAACACACATTTCTTTGGGTTTAGAGAAATCCCAAACTCCTGGAATTTGTGGAAGACAAGCTCAAGATGATCAAAGTGATCATCGACAGATTTAGAAAACACCATCAAGTTATCCAGATAGATAAGGATAATCTTATGTATTAAATCTTTGAAGGCAATATCCATAGCTCGTTGAAAAGTGGCTATGACATTTGAAAGTCCAAAGGTAATTTTAGCGTACGCATATGTTCCCCACTTTGTAGTGAACACTATTTTGTGCTGGTCTTCCTCCTTCACATGAATTTGATTATAGCTGGAGAAACCATCCATCATTTTCAGAACCAACAACTGTTTGTAGAATTACCTCCATGGAAGGTAGGGGTAATGTTCCTTTAGGGACACCCTATTCAAGTCTTAGAAGTCTACACACAACCGTATATCACCATTCTTCTTCTGGACCGGCACCAGGTTAGACACCCAAGTGTTCTGCTTGATTGGGAACACTATCCGGGATGCAATCAATTTATTTAACTCCTATGACATGAGTGACTCAATCTTTGTATTTTCCGGCCTCTACCTCTAACGAACCAAATTTTCTCCTTCCATTAGCTCAATGGCGTGCTGGATAATCTTGGGATCATATCCCTTAAGATCATCATATGACCAGGCTACCACACTCGGATACTCCTCACAAAAGTGTTTCAACCTATCTTTATTCTTCTAGGAGACTCCTTTTCCAACCTTGAGCTTTTTATCCTCTCCGATATGCAAATCGGTATAGTCACCTTTGTTAGCTACAAGCTTCCTTTTATCTTTCCTTACATCATCAGAATCAAAAAGACTCTCCAGAGTAACTAGGCCCCTGGGGAGCTTATTGGATTTCAGGTAGATTACTTGATCTCCATAGGCCTCGGTGATCTTTGGTTGCAATTGGTTTGCGAATTCTCTAGATAACTAGAGAAATGACGCAATGTGAGAATCACTATCAAACACCTACCATTCCTAATCATTGTTCAGAACTGTAGGATGCATGATCACTCATAGTGAGTGTTTGTTGCTAATCAGCTTGGAAGCCTACTCAAACTGATCTCCAACAGTTGTCATTCTGTCAGCTTTGGAGTTTTGCTCTCTGGGTACAACTTGGATATTGAATGCCTCAAATCCTTCAATCAGGTCCCAGACTGTATGCCGGTATGATTGCATCCATAAATTATTTGGAGCAGAGAGCCCTCAAATTTGGTTCACCACCAATTCATAATCTCTAAACTCACATATTTTCCTTGCACCCATTCTCTTTGCTAAATCCAAACCATGGACAAGGCCTTTGTATTCTGCTTCATTGTTTGAGCATGCAAATTGGAAGTGGTAAGACCTCAAGGTCTTATCTTTGGATGGAGACACCAAACATATTCCTACACTGGCTCCAACTTTGCATCTTGC
This sequence comes from Sequoiadendron giganteum, assembly GCA_007115665.2. Lineage (NCBI taxonomy): Eukaryota > Viridiplantae > Streptophyta > Pinopsida > Cupressales > Cupressaceae > Sequoiadendron > Sequoiadendron giganteum. The sequence continues at coordinate 660,271,272 of CM021100.1, forward strand.
TCCATCAAAATGCAAGGTCCATAACTCAGAGGATGCCTCACCTCTGGATTATTGAGTCACTCTGGGTATAATCTGATCCTCTTCATGTATGACATATGTTTCAAGCCCAATTGCATGATAGTTTTTGAAGGGGTCTGTATCTATAAAATCATTCAAAAGAGCCTCCTCTACCTCTATCTGGGAGCTGCTTGCTTCTTCTTCCTCAAGGAGTTCGACATTGAGCCTCTCTTCGGAAGTGATTGAGGTATGTGATGGATCAAAATTGAGCATGGCTTCATCAGCCACATTTTTTAGAATGCAAGGATTCCGATAATAACTTCATCTTGGCTCCACCCTTCATTCTCAGAATCAAGTGCGACCAGTCCAATGCCATCTAGCCTCCAACATTTGCAGTGAATTCTGAAGACAAACATATCCTGAATAGAGGAGGGACGCCAATGAGCACAGTATCTTGATTCATGATAATGCTTGGAAAGGCAAACAATGTCATGAGCAATCCTTTAATTAATCTAATGGTGTCAACCTTGTTCTCATCGAGTTGCATGAATCCTTTGTTAAGAGGCTCATACTTGAGCCCCAGAGCATCACCTACTTGCTTTGGCATGATGGTGGTGCTAGCACTAGAGTCAATCATACAATTATGCAATAGTTTGTCACCAATTATGAGTGTTAGAAAGAAAGGCTTGGGTTTAGGCTTACTCTCTTTCTCGGCTTTCTTTTCTTCTTATTTATTGGCTAAAATTCTATCCAAGTCCTGCTTGGATGTCTTGTTCTCCAAGGGCTGCTCCAATATATTCATGTCTTCTTCTCCTAATAATGCCTTCTACAATAGCATCTTTTGCTCCGAGATGGCCAAAATATCCCATAAGGAAACATTGGTAGAGGATTTTTTTAGTTGCTCCACCATGTTGAATGGTGTTCATGATTGATGAGTCATGGTAGCTTGCTCCTTCTGCTTCACATTTGGTGCATCTAGCTATTTGGAAATAACCAAGGTGATCATGAAGGATTTTTCTTTCAAAGGAGGTGGATTTGGGGAACTGGGAGCAGCCACCTTGGACTGCTGTGGAACTGATGATAGATTTTTCGATGGACTGGGCATTGAATTAGATGAACCCTTAGTCGATGGAGATGTGAATTCTCCAGTGAGTCTTTGCTTTGAATGCATATTGTTATCCGATTGCACTTGCGGCACTTGGGCTACAAGAATATCATTCGGGAATGCCAACTCCTCTCCTTCCATCCAAGAAAAGAGCGCCTATTCCGGAGCTATTTCTAACTCTTTCTCTATAGAAATTCCTTGCATTTGAGCAGTGAGAGCTGCATTGTCCATTTACTATGAGCCATATGTATGTATGGCCTTCGGAATCAAGCATGCTGCTTTGGCTACGTTGCTCTGCTATTTTCTGTTACAAATTTCCTCTCAGACAATTTCGAGGCATATGTGCATCATTACAAGGGAAGCACCATGAATTAGTTCCCTTGGCAAGATTGTTTTTTCCTGCTACTAGCTCCTTGATTGAACTAGGATGGACGGTCTACATTGGCATAGTCACCAAGACTACCTAGTTGTTCTGTTGAGCTTGGGTATTGTCGCACGATCTATCCTGCCACTAGTTCTGCTAGAAAGGAGGCTTCCCACCTTGGTAGTTTTGGTAAGAAAAATTTTGGTAGCTATACTATTGCCGCTTCATACTAGTTAACTCATTTGTCATGGTTTGCATCTGCTCCCTCATCTCATTCATTTCAACCATTAGGGGGTCAGGCACTAAAGTCATACTCGACGTCATTCTCAGGTACACATACAAAGACTGTGGAGGAGTTGCAGGAGCACTAGTTGAAGCTACCTCTTATCCTGCAATAATGAACTCTAGGAACAATGGCAAGATAGGTCTTGGCGGCAGTTTTTTGACAACAATAAGATTGTTCTCCGTAGTGACAACAAGGTTGTAGGCATTGTGTAGAGTATTTCCGCCAAGAGCTTGTAGCATCATAGAAATATCAGCATTTATGGACTTTAAATAAAACATGAACGCCAGGTCTAGAGGTGGTCGAATACCAATAGTTGCTCTCTGACAAGTCGAATAAAACTGAGCATTGAAATCAGCCAGAGCTTCATGGGGAGCTTTTTTTATATGAGCTAGCTGGTGATATAGCGAAGACTTGTCAGTAGCATTTCATAAGCGTTCGTAAAAAGGATATCCAAGATCATCCCAACAAGAAACTATATTAGCTGGAAGAGTACAATACCAGTTCAACGCCTTGCCTCTGAAAGAGGTGATGAGTAATCTTAAAGCCACATTCTCATTAATAACACCATCCACTAGATATATGTCTACTACATCCTGCAAATGCTCTGTCAGAGTCTTTGAATCATCCTCAGAGAACTTAGGGATAGCCTTTAAAGCGGATGTCAGGATTGGAGCCCATATTGCAAGAGGCACAGGTGCTACCAATGGACTATCAATATCCCATGCAACATAATTTCTAGCAGCCATTGGTGTAGGAGATAGAGGAGAAGAGGGACGTGAAGTATTAACTTGCTGACCTCTCACCTGGATTGAAACTAATGGTGGTACAAGCAGGCCAGGGAATCTTGCATTTTGAGACCTAGTGACGGGCCTATGGCTCATATACTCTTATTTATCAAGCGAACATGCTAGTTCACATCCCACCAGGCGTGCCAGAAAAATAACTGTTGACACAAAAATTTGTAGGGGCAGCAGCCTTATGTGAAACTTAGCTAATGGGGGACCTGTGCACATAGCTAAGTGACCTCCGGGTTTTATCGAAGCCAACTCTTCATTTTTATGGGGGGGAGGTAAATGGTAAGAAGGATAACATGAAATAATCAAACCTAAACTAAGGCGATGTGCCAAATCATAAGAGAATTAACTAAGCACAATGTTGAAAGCAAAGGCTCGAATAGTAACTATTGTTTATCAAATAGATGCTTCTGAACACAACAAACATTAGAACATCAATTCATTTGCATAGCATAACCAATACATCATAGGCCAACATAGAAGATTAATAACATGATCTTCATTTTATTGAGTTGCATGAAGATTACAAAAGCTTGAAAAAGACATTCAGATACTTCAGGAAATGAAAGCACAGTTTAATATCCTATTCAATGCATGAAAAAAGAGAGGTCGAATTGATTAGCACAGTCTGCAAGTTCAAGTTCAATAGAAAATATTACAAAGGCTAATCCCCAGTGCTCGGGAAATTTTATCTATCTAACAACAACCAGTACAAAGAGAAAGAGACTCCTTAAATAAGCCATCCCACCACCTGAAAGCCCCTACGAGAAAGATGTTTCCATGAAAACATCGATGATCTAGATTCCCTCAAGCTGACACTGAACAGGAAGATGGTTCAACAACACACCAACAAGCATGCCTTTTGAGAAAATAGGGCCAGATAATAACAATAGAGAACAAGCGATAGAAGAGAAGAACATGTGGCAGTAGAGAAGAACCAACGCATAGGTGACAAATCCCAGATAATGGGTGCACAAAAAAACTCCACACGTCGAACACACAAAGCTCGACAAAAAGGAGGGACGTCCAAAAAAAATTCTTTGAAGGGAAGCCATGTGGAAGACGTCGAGCAAAAGAAACTATAGAGTGCACCCAACTCAGAAATAAATGAGTGAAGGCCACACGTTGAACGCACGAAACCCGACAAAGGAAAGTGATACGACACAACAAGAAGCTCTGATAGGAGGCCACATGGAAGATGTCAGGAAGCTGCTAGCGATAATGAACAAGGTGAAGCCATGAGTAGATAAGAAAAACACGAAGGCACAATGGTTCATGAATAAATGTTCATAGTATCTACTAGATTAGGTCAAATGACAATTTGGGGAGAGATAGGGTGTATCAGTAGGGATAGCAGAGTTTTCACATTCCTCACAAGAGGTGTATCCATGGGGACATGTGATAACAATTACTACAACCAAGCAAGAGATTGATGCATTGCAACTAGTGCAATGGGCTTGGAGAGTAGGTGCAACCAATCCTAGTATGACTCCACATTATGATGCATAGTGGCTGAATCATAGGAAAGCTCTATATATAGATTTGAATTAGCCAACTCCTATAGAGTGTAGAGGCTAGGGCTTGAAAGGCCAAAGGGATGATAGGGGACGAAGGGGTGGAGGGTGAGGAGATGGAGGATGGGGAGATGGGAGGGGCGATGGAGGGGATGGTCGAGGTGGCTAAGGATGAGATCAAGATAGGAGGAGAAGGGACATGAGATGGTAGGTGGTGAGGATTTTGTCACTGATTTGTGAGGAGGGTGAGGAGGATTAGCCAAAGGAGAGGGTGGTCAGGGAGATGGTGGTGGATAAGGGAGAGCAACACAAAGATATTGATGGTGGAGGTAGGATGCTAGGATGTGGAGATGATGGAGGTAGAGGTAGAGGAGGAGCATGCAGAGGATAGATAGGAGAAGGAGCATGCAGAGGAGCCAAAGATGGGGGAGGCTAAGAGAGTCCTTCGAGAGAGGATTGTGGTAGTAGTGGATGTAGAAGAGGGGTTGGAGGAGGTAGGGGTTAGAGCTAATGATGGGATAGTTGATTAGCACATAACCACTCTAAAGGCCCATGTATAGGCACTAAAGGTAGAGGTGGGGACATTGAGAGAAAAGTGGGATGGCCTAAAGGCTAAGAGGGACACTCTATAGATAGATAGGGACCTACCAGTGATTAGCTAACAACAGATAGATCAATGGATGGATTTTTTGGCTACCTGCAGTGGGTTAGTTGTGGATGTGGCATGAGAGCTAGCTAGATCAAGCATGGGATTACAATATTACCAAGATATATATGAGAGAGAAATGTCACCCAAGAGGAGAGAGCTGAGTTTTATAGAGGTCTAGAGTCGATACCAGGGTAGGTCACAAAGCAGATCCCGTAGCAGGAACTCCCACAACAAGTCACAGAGTGGTGAGGAATCAGGCTCGAGATGGTCCAATCCATATGAGAGGCCATTGAAATCATAGCATAGGTCTCCAATCTTGCCATGATGAGATTACATGCAAGCATTAGGGTAAGGGGAGTAGGAAAGCTTAGGCTAGGACTTATTTTGACACTATATATTATGACACTGTATTTTGATCATTGAACTTGCGAGCTCCACTTTTTTTTATATATGAGACATCTTGACATTGTACTATGACACATTTTGAGTGATATATGATATGATTTTCAGAAATTTTTTATGATATGTAGTCTTATGTGATTATGTTATTTGGATATGATTATATTATGTTATGGATGCTCATGTTTTTATGATTTTTATTTATGCATTCTATATGATCATGTGATGTTGTGATATGATGGATGATTATGCATTTATAATGTTGTTTATGTATTTCATATGAGTATTCAATGATGTTATATATGTTAATGTAGTACTGATGACCTAATTTTATGTCGTTATGTGACATGTGAATGCAATTAATGTGATGTAATATGATATCTATGGACCATGCATGTAATGATTTGAAATGTTTAATGTGAATGCAAAATATGATGTATGACATGATTATGATTATGCAATTTTTATGAAATTTTTGATGCAATATATATAAAATGTGATAATTGGGAATGGATTATGAGTATAATGTAAAATGTGAGGATATTTGTAATATGTTATAATGCTATGAAATTATAATTCTATGTGAATACACTCTATGTTTCTGTATTTTCTCATTCAAATATATGTGGCTTATTATGATAATGTCTATAATGATAATTCTTTCTATAATGTTTCCTAACATGATCATGTATGCAATGTATTTTTGTGTGTCATAGGACAATGTCAAGATGTAGATAAAAGAAATGTTAGCATGGAAGAGATGGGTGTTAGTGTGGAGAATGGAAAAGAAAGGGTGAAGTCAAGATGAAAATGACAAAGAATGAACATCATGCTTTTATGTTTATCATCATCGGGCATCAAAACTATCACAAATGGAGCACAAACACCATAGTATGACATAGACCAAGGTGTGCAAGGTTACCATTTGTGAGAGACAAATAGTCAAAACACAATGTCAAAAGACAAAGAACTCCCTAACTCATACTAAGGACCCAATTGTCCCTATCTTTTTTCCAAGACAAACCACAAACAACAAGAAAAGAAAAGATACCATGATCCATCGTCACCACTCTAAATTCTTGACAGGACATCCTCAAGGTAGCTAGTAACATGATCAAAAACCAATGAAAAAGATAAGACAAACTCAGACCAACAAAGTGTTTTCCAAATAGATAATGTTTAGTGATATGATTGATATGATTGATTAGGTTTGATTTCAAGGACACATCTTGATTAAAGAAGATGATGAAGATGGTTGATTGATTGATTGTTTTACCGAAGTGGTTTGATAGATTGAAAAGGTTGATTAATTGATTTGTTACACCTAGTTTCAGAAAAGACACATCTTGTATAAGGCAAGATTAGTTGACCAAGATGACAAGATTGATTGACCAAGTGACTAATATTGATTGATTGATTGGTTGATTTGATAAGGTTTGGTTGACATGATTGACTAATGTGACAATGCTTGGTTTTAGAAAAGACATATCTTGTTTAAGGAAAATAAAACATCTGATAAAGTTGATTGATTGACCATTTTGATGAATTCCTAGTTTTAGGAAAGACATATCCTACTCAAGGTGAATGGAAAGGTTGACCAATGATAATCTCCAATCTCAAGAAAGATGCATCCTGATAAAAGACAAATGATAAGACTAAATGAGACAAATGACATAATACCCCATTCTGATATAAGACCAATGACCTAATAGTGATGATGCTTAGGCAATTGACCGATTAAAGGTTAGATATTTGTTGGATATGTTTTTCTATTGATTCATGATTTGGTTTGAATAGTGATTGCTTGAGGACAAGGAATAGGACTAGAATCGACAAAACCTAAAGGAATTACCTAGGGCCTTGGGGGCTCATCAATTGATGGCCTTGCCTATGTTATACATGTAGAGACCTCATAGTTTGACTAACACAAACCAAAATTGATATGACTTGAAAAAACCCTAAGGACAAAACTAATGACTTGAGGGCCTATTTGGTGATGGCCTTTCCTACATAGCGATGTGCAGAGACAATTTAGTTTGACCAAACTGACATAGACTGACTTTGAATCTAACTCTATTTTTTTGGAATTTTGAAGCTTTTTGATTTTTGGGATATTTGATTTTTTTATGTTGATGTTTTATGATTTTTTTGGATTTTCATGTTTTATGATTTTTTTGGATTTTGATGTTCTAAAAGGCTAATACCATGCGTCGGATCCTCTAAAGACGTAAGTCAAGGAATTTCCCCCAGTTAGATATAAGACCAAATTATTACGTGTGAGGGGATCGATGGATACAAAAGATGATAAAAAAAGTGGATGCTAAATTTTGATGGTTTTCAAGCCATAGGAAGGATGATGAAAATTTATTATGGAGGAATGATATGTACAAATGGATGGATGAGAGGTGGAAGACCAGGTAGAGTGATAGTAGATGGAGGAGCATAGATTGACTACACATGGTGCCTTTTTTCTAGGTTTTCACCATGGTACTTATCCAAAGTGCCACCGAAGTGGTTTTCAATTTTGGATGAATTATTTCTCTTTACTATTTTATTTTTTTATTCTTTTTATTTTTTCATTTTTTAAATTTTCACCAAGATTCCTATTTGCTAGGTTTTGATTAGGGTGACTATTTTTTTTAATTTTTTTTGTATTTTTTAACTAAGAATTAGGTGTAGTATCTATGAAGGTGCATGTTGTTGATGGGATTAGACAGTGGTTCACATTCAGGAGTAGAGAGATGATAAGCATTGAATCCATATGCCACTATAATGATATAAGGACCTAGCCAATTGGGTTCAAAATTTCTAGGTTTTTCTTGATCTATCTAATTCTTTGGATTATCTTTCAAGATTAAGTCACCAATTTCAAAGCTTCTAGGTTGGAACTTCTTGTTGTATCTATGTCAAAGGTAGTTCTGATATGCCTTTGAATGTGTTAATGCATGTTGTCTCTTTTCATCTAATAACTCTAGCTCATGTAGACGAGATACATGGTATTCTTCTTAATCAACCAATCCTTGAATAAATACCATTAGGAATGGTAACTTGACCTCAATAGGAAGTATGGACTCATATCCAAAGATAAGAGAATATGGGATAGCTCATGTGGGAGTTGGAAAACTTGTACGGTAGGCCCATAAAGTAGGATTGAGTTGGAGATGCTTGTCATGGCCAATGTCATCGATAGTTTTTTCTAATATTTTAAGGATAGTCTTATTAGATGCCTTAGCTTGAACATTACCCTAGGGGTAATATGGGGTGCCAAAATGATCTTGGATATGAAACTTCTCACAAAGTTCACAGACATCCTAATTCTTAAAAGGGAGACCATTGTCTATAATGATGGATTGAGGGATACCATAGCGGCATATAATGTAATTCAAGATAAATTTGGATATTTTCTTACTAGTAATATAGGTCATCAGAATGGATTCGATCATTTGGGAAAGTATTCTATAGTAACAAGGATAAACTTATGCCCATTGGTGGAAGTGGGATGGATTTTTCCTACAAGGTTGAGTCCCCATTAAGAGAATGGTCGTGGTGATGCAAGCAGCTGCAATTCCTAAGCTGGTGTATGTATAATATCTCCATGAATTTGAAACTGATGATACCTCTTCACAAAGTGATAGGAATCATGTTCCATTGTAGACCAATAATATCCCATCCTCATAATATTTTTAGCTAAGGTTGGACCAATAGAGTGATCTTCGCATATACCATGGTGAACCTCTTGTAAGGTCATTTATGCTTTGATTTGAGAATTCAGAGTAGGGTGTTATCAAGGCCCCAATGGTAAATAATATTTCCAATGATGGAATACTTAGAGGCTTGTTAGATAAATGTTTTACGTTGGTTGGGAGACAATTTGGGAGGGATAATTTGGTCATGCAGATAGTTATAAATTTCCCTGTACTAGGGAGATTCAAGATCAACAAGTTCACACACAAGTTCAATTTCAAGAACATCGAACGTAGGGACCAACAACTATTCCACCAAGAACTCATATTGTGATGCATTGTTATGGATGTCCAAGAGAGATCCAATTATTTTCATTACATTAGCTATCTTGTTCTAGATTCATGATATCTGCTCAAAGGTAATAACTTCAAATTATAGTCTAAAACTATCAACCATGCATTTTTAGGGAATTATATTCTCATCCTTGGTATCATAATCATCATTGACTTGTTTGATCACTAATTGGGAATCACCATAAAAGTGAAGATCCTTGATTTTCCATTTAATTTTCATTCAGAGTCCTATTAGTAATTCTTCATACTCAGCTATATCATTGGTGCATGGAAATTCTACTTGAAATGACTTAGGAATAGAATCCCCTTGAGGTGTGATAAATAAAATTCCAACTCCTGAACCATGACTTTTGTAGGACCTATCGAAGTACAATTTCCATGTTGGTGATTCTATGACAAATATTGATTCATTTGGAAAGTCAGATATTAGAGGATGGTTTTCCTTTGCTAGTGCATCTACGAGTTGATCAGCTATCACTTATCCTTTTATTTAGTTTTGATCAACATATTCAATGTTATACTCACTTAAGATCATAACCCACTTAGTTAATCATCCTGTTAGAGATGGTTTACTAAGAAGGTACTTTAGAGGATCAATTTTGGCTATCAACTTTGTTTTGTGGTTTAGCATATAATGTCTCAATTTCTAGGCTACGAAAACAACTACTAGGCATGCTCATTCAACAAGGCTATAGTTTAACTCATATCCAACCAAGGTATGACCGATGTAGTAAATTCCTCATTCTTTTCCATCATTATCATTTTGTGCCAATAATGCCCCCAATGCTAATGTAGTTGTTGTCACATACAATATCCAATGTTTTCCATCAATAGAATCCATAATAAATAGTGGAGTCAATAGATAATGCTTAATTTGATCAAATGATTCTTAAATTTTTTTGTCTGAATGGAGGGAATTCCTTTTCGTAATAGGTGTTGAAATGGGTGAATTTTATTTTCTAGTTGGGAAATGAACCTATAGATTGATTGTAGTCTTCTGTGTAAGTCCTTAGATGAATAATGTTAGTGGGTGGTGACATGTCCTAGATAGCTTTTAATTTTGAAGGATCAACCTCTTTTCCTTTGTAGGAGACAATTTATCCTAAAATTTTGTCTGATTGGACCCCAAAAGCATATTTCTTTGGACTTAACTTGAGTTTTTATTTTTAAGTCATGTGAAAATATTTTCCAAGACTGCTAGGTGACCACTTCTTTCTAGATATTTTGAGAGAATATCATCAACATAATCCTCCATAAGTGCATGCATATAATAATGAAAAATGGTAGTCATGGCTCTTTGATATGTAGCTCCAACATTCTTAATTCCAAATGGCATAATGTTCCAATAGAAGGTTTCCCACGCACATGTAAAGGCTATCTTAGGTTGATCTTCAAGAGAAATACTTATCCAATTATAGCCTAAGAATCCATCCATAAGGGATATAATTTCATATGCAACAATGAGGTCCACTATGATGTCAATATTCAGTAAGGGAAAATCATCTTTAGTACAAGCCTTGTTAAGATCCCTAAAATTTGTGCATACTTTGATTTGTCCATTCAGTTTTGTGATAGAAACAAGATTAGATATCTAATTTTCATAATCAATAGAGCATATGCATTCCACATCCAAGAGTTTCTTTAGTTCAACCTTGACCAGGAGTGCAATCTACAGGTGCATTTTCCTTAGCTTTTGTTTGTATGTTTTAGCATTTGCTATTAATGGAAGTGATGTAAAACAAGCTCAGTATCCAACCTAGGCATATCAGCATATGACCATGAAAAATTAACTTGTCTCTTTGAAAATAATGTTGTAAAATTAGGTTTTTCCTTAGTGTTCAAAGATGCTACAAGTTGTATGATTCTAGAGTTATCTTGTGTCCCAATGTTCACTTCTTTTGTCTCTTCTATGAGAAATGGTGATCTCTCTTGGTCTATAGGGATATTTTTCAATCCTCCATCCTCCAGTGCCTCAGAGAGGTTTTCACCTTCAAATACGTCCTTTATTTTTACTCTTTCACAATCAAAAAGTGCCTTTTGATTTTCACCTGAAGACCTATTCTTTTTATTTTTATTTTTTTTATTTTCACTTTTGTGACTAGAGGAAAGGAAACCCTCACCAAAGTATGTTTTACTATTAATTTTTGTGACGAATCCAACCTTATGATCCCCACTTGGTATCCCTTCATGAAGTCCCATGTACTCAACAATTTCTTCATCATTCTTGAATGTGTCTAAATTTAGTGGTTCTTGATGGTACCAATCTATTAATTGTGGCTAAAAGAGAGGTAAGCCATCATCAAAATTGTCAAGGGTCATGGTGTAGGTATATAAGTTGAAGATAGAGGTAGATTCATCGGGTTCCCAAAAGGTTTCAATCCAATCTTCCCTTTGCAAGGGAATCTTTTTTTTTAGGATTTGACAAATTCTACAGGGGACCAATTTTAAACATTTGGTTAAATTTTTCCTCAAAGGTAGGCTCACTAGGTTCTCTAAATGTTTCATCAAGGTCATAGTCACAAAATGATCTTTCTAAACCCCATTCCCCTTGATTGGAATTAGAGTCGATATATTAGTCCTCAAATGTCTCAATTTCATTTGAAGTGTTAAAAATCTCACTCAAAGGAAACCTAGTACCTTGGATACTTACTTTCATTAGTACAAACCCTAACCCACTATACTTTGGTAATTTAGGAGGTAGTAAAGGTTCCACAATGCCGTGCTTTTTTAGACCAAGACCATTGTGTCCTTTTTATTCTTATTGCTTCATCAAGAGGAACCCTTTTTGATATTGTTCAACTTGCAACTGCTTAGGTTCTATGTCATCCTCTTCTTTATATGGCCATGTGTAAATGTGGTCATCCAAATATTCTTTAGCTAACTCCCCCCATTTTGTGAAGGTGGTAGGAGGGTTGTGGATGATTATCTTAGGATGCATAAGATGCATTTTTCCATAGTAATTTGGTGATTTAGGTAACTTTCCAATGCAAAATAGAATCTTCATGTTGTATTCTCCACTTTGTTTGTCTTGAATTTGGATTTTGGGTTTGGAAGATGTGTGAATGGAGTGGATGATTTGATGAGGTTAGATAGATCAATGTAGTGGGATGAGGCCTCTTATGGGCACTTGGTGTTCAACACTTCCTTTTAGGTTTGTGCAATACCATAAAGGATTAGGATCACCAAGGATAGTAATTTCAGTGCCATTATGTGGAAACTTGAGGCATTTGTGGTATGTGGATGGTATGGCCCTCATGGCATGAATCTGTGGGTGGCCAAGAAGAAGGTTGTAGTGTAAATCTAGATCCAAGACATGAAATATTATGTTTTACATAATTGGACCAACTTTTACAACAAGTGAAATTACTCCTTTATACCAGCACTCAACATCATCATAAGCCTTGATAATAATTTTCTTGGTTTGATCTATATAATTCTCAAAGTATCCCAATGCTTTTACCAATTTTAGAGAGAAAATGTTTAGACCTGCTCCACCGTCTACCAAGAATTTTTTGATCTTATTTTTATTTACGTAGAATTCAAGGTGTAGAGGATCATTATGATTAGAATTTTGTGTGAAAAAGTCTTGTTCAGAGAAGGTGACATGATGTGGAATAGCTAGGTATCCAACCATGGCCTAAAATTCGTTGACATCTAGGTTAGCAGGTATAGATGCTTCCTCCAAGGCTTTATCAAGGATATCTCTATGTTGAGGGGATATGCAGAGGAGTTATATAATAGAAATTTGTGTAGGAGTCTTCCCTAGCTACTCTAGGAGATTGTATTGGATTTTTGGTTGTGGATTGGAAGGAACCCCTTGTAGAGTTTCCTTGGCTCTACAAGTGGTGACAACACACACTAAACTTTTCTTATTTATGGTAATGGTGGAAACATTATCATTAAAGGCTCATATGTTGTGGATGATAGTGATATAATCATGCCCAACATGGGTATAATTGGCATTATTGTTAGTCCCAAAACTGGAGGCTTTTCGTTTGTCATGATCTTGCAAGGGAGTTTTAAAGATGGTATGATCAACATTTGTCTTGCCTTGTGAATTATCTACTGAAATTATTCCTTGTTCAATGAGGCCTTGAATGAAATTATTGAGTGTCCAACATGAATATGTCTTATTTCCCTTTCCATGGTGATATTCACACTATTCATTTCCCTTCCACTAGTCGGTTTTGATCAATGAGGGTTCATAGTTTTTGATATCTGCCAGTTGGATGACATTGGATTGTAAAAGTGTCTTTAGGACTAATTCAATGGGTTCACTCGATGGGGTGTATATTCTCTCGATGCATGGAGGACTTTTGTGTTGCTGGTTTTTTGGATTGCATTCAATGTTTAATCTTGACCATGTGTTTGGGAATTTGACGTGTTTGATGTGGAAGGACCTTTGAGGTGAATGGTAGGACCTTTGTTTATCACTTTAGCATCAACAACTCCATTGTTAGTAACATTATTGTTTTGGGAAGAAAATTTTCTTATGTCATTGTTAGGCTTTGGGGTATCTTTATGTACTTTGACTAGTCCCTTGGCGACAAGAGCCTTTTCAATAAGGAAACATTTCTCAATATTATCCTCAAAAGTTATACAACATTGGATTTGAAGACTACTCATCATTTTTGCATTAAGGTTTTCCACAAACATGGTGACTAGTTATTTCTTAGGGATGTGACAAGGGAACTTGCTAGCTATACTTCACCATCTTTGGTAAAATGAGGTAAGTGAGTCCCCTTCATCTTGCTTAGTTATGCATAATGTTGTGAGGGTTATGCCACTTTCTATGTTAAAGGCAAAGTGATTAATGAATTTAGCAGCCAATTATCCCCATGTTCTAATCCCTAGAGGAAGGTGTGTGAACTAATCTAGGGCTAGCCCCATGAGAATTTGTTGGAATAGTCTCATCAAATAGTTAGGATCATATGTGATTTCCATACATGTCATATTAAATTCTCGTATGTGTGTAGGGAAAAACTATGGACTATAAATGGGGTAAACTTTATCTTTTATAATCTTATTGAATAGTTCTCTAGATCTAGTTGATGTGACTTTTCCTCATTTATTCCTATGTGTGTCAATTTAGGGAACGTAAAATGATGAAAGGTATCGAGGCTATTTTCCTAAGGGATGAAGACAATAAGTTGAGAAAATGTGAGATGCACTCTAGGAGAAACAAGTCTTTAACTTTCACACTTACTAGAAATCATTCTAACTTTCATCTTTAAAAATTTTATGATCTAAACAAGAATACTCCTAAAATTAGATAACAAATCACACTCAACTTAAATGTAGAACACTGATCAAATACTCTTAATTAACTAGATGGAAAGAAGTTGCAGTGTGATAGGAAGTTACAGTGCGACAGGAAGGTGCAATGCAATGAGAATTTTACAAAATAGAATACAGAGTAGCCTCAAAAAAAAAAAATACACCTAAACAAAAAGCAAACTACTGAAGCAAATCAAATCCCTGAATTTCAAATAATAATTGTATCTAACAGAAATTTGATTATGATGATTAAAATTAGTGAACCAATTATATGAACCAAATATTGAAACTTTCCAAATATAAAAGTAAATCAAATCACAAACGCTTCACACTATAGAATGCATACAACATAAAAAAAATCATGTTGAACTTAAATTCTAACTAATAAAAACATAAAATATCCTCACCAAGTATCCAAAGAGGGGTCCCTTCCTCTAGCTCACAATGGAAGTGGAAATAAGTTGTTTACACTAATTCAATACCACAAATGTTTGATTCTATTCATCCAGTTTGTAGCAAAAACAAAATGTATTTTTGTTCTCTATCTTCTCTCTATCTATCCTCTACAGTCTAAATCATATCATATATATATAGATTTGATGAGTATATTGAATATTATAGGCTATGATTAAAGGAGGTTATGGTTTGTTATGGCCAATATCCAACAAACCGAATATCGATAGCCTTTGGTTTGGTCATAGGCCACAAACCTTAAATAACATTAAAACAGTTTTGAAATGTAATGTTAAAATAGAGGCAAGCAGTTTCATAACACATTCAACTCATCCCTTTCCATTCATCGTGCTGTATTCCCTTTAAGGATTGTCATCCACATGGTTGGTTCCTTCAACTTGATTAGTATCCGTTGCAAACCAATCAAATTATGTCACTATCGTAATGATTTGGAATTTTGGAAGCATTCCTTCATCCTTTAAAAACATATTAAATATTCTTTATTTTCATAATAATTAATGGAAAAAGGACTTAGGAAAAAGGGAAAAGAGGAAATGGAAGGAAACACAAAGGGTATATAAATTAGACATATTTTTCACCCATCAATGGGTTCCACTGGATCTCCTTTCCCTTTGCGCTTGGGTAAATTTGGTGAATTGAAGTGAGGGGGAAAGGGAAACATGTATAGATTTTTGTCAAATGGATAGGGGCACAATTACTTAATGGAATAAGTGTTCCTGTTGGTCCCTAATTGCATGTTTGTCATCTGTTGTTGTATGGCTTGTATTTGTTGCATCAAGGTGTCTACAAGAGATGGTGTTTTATTGGTTTGATTTTGAATTATGGTGTTGGTTTTGAGGTAGTATGTTGGACTTGGATCTGGGTTGGATTTTGTGGCATGGGATCTTGGTTACCTTGTGTAAATGTTGTATTGGTATTGGTTTGGTTTGGAGTGAAATTAGAATTTATATTGGTCCCAAAAGTCATGTTGGTATTTGGTACATGGTGTTTTGAAATTGTGGTGTGGGCCCTTGATTTGTATGTTGGATTTGTAATGTTGGACCTTGATTTGTATTTTGGAGTGATGGTGTAATTCCTTGATTGGAATTTTGGAATGAGGGGGTAGGTCCTTGATTGGTGTTTGAAAATGTAGGTCCTCGGTTGATGTTTGGAAATGTAGGTCCTTGGTTCGTGTTTTAGTTTGGAACTCTTTGTGGGACAATATGAATTCTCTTAGATTTGTTTGATTGATTTTGACTTGATGGGGGAGTGTTTTGAAATTGAAATGTGGGACCTTGATTTGTGTTTTGAACTGTAGTTATGGGACCTTGAGATATAGTACCTTGGTTTGTGTATTGAAATATAGTTGTGGGACCTTGAGATGTGTGTTGAAATATATGTGTGGGACCTTGGTTTGTGTGTTGAAATATAGGTGTGGGATCTTGAGATGGAGGACCTTGGTTGGTATTTTTAAAAAGAGGATTTGCAAAAGTTTTACCCATGGAATTTAATGAGCTACCAAATATAAAAATAATTCCTTTTGTTGTTGCATGAGTTCTCTTATTTCCAAATGTGGAAATATTAGGGATATATGTGGTATTGGTCTCCATGTGTGTTGTTGTCCCAAGTAGGGGTAATTGCAAAAATATGGGGGGCCAAAAATGGGTCTTAAGTTGCCACTTTTTTTTTTCTAAAATAAGGAAATACTGACCTTGGACATGAAATTGAGGATAGTTACACTCAAAATTTTGAGATGAAATTAAAAAAAAGGATTGTAGTGCTCTGAGTATACTTTCTAAACTACTTTTTTTGTTTTAAAATGGCAGAGATTAAGGGGTTCAAAATAGGGGTCCACAAAAATTGGTGTTGTATTTTTAGAAAAAAAACATAACATAGCAACTTTTTTGGCTCCCTTAAAAGGTTAACTTTTTTGGCTCCCTTAAAAGGTTAACTTTTTTTTAGTATTTTCAAAATTTCTTTGGTGAGAAATTAGCTAACAGTAAGTAGTTATGCCCAATTTTTCTAATAATTTTTAATGAATATTTGATTTTTTACTAATTTTCAAAGTGGAAACTTCTTGAAAAACATAATTTTTGTTGTGCTACCCCTATAAATTTTGAAAACTAATTGAATATATATATATATTTAATAAGTGTAGAATGGAATCTAGTTTCTAAAAATATAATTTATTTGAAATTTCAATGAATGGTTAATTTATAACAAAAAAAACACCAAACAATGGTTTTTGCCAAAAAATACACACAAACAAAAGAAATTATAGATCAAAGGCTTCACATTTTCAAATTTTGAAAAAAATAAATTATTTTATAGCTAAGAGAGATCCTAACATTACCCAAGTGTTTGATTTGTTTAACCTTGAAACATGTGCAAACCTGACAGTGAGCACAAATGAGATTATGTGAATCTTTTTTAGAATATGCAAAAACACGTCTTTGGATGTTGGGAAGGCCCTCCAAGCTTTTGGGTTGGAAATCCAAAGAAAATCCAAGCCAAAGGCTTGGGGATTCCCAAAGGAAGATAAAAAATGAGCATGTTATAACGTCCTCACGTTCTGTGAATGCATTGACAAAATGCGAGCGCATTATAACACACTTGCATTTTGGTCTACGTTGAATTTTTTTTCCTTTTTTTTCTCTTTCTTCTTGTTATCTTCGAGGGAAACTATATACATGAAATAAAAATTTAAGTTGACATTTACATGTGGATGTTTACTATCTTATACTTTAAGTTATATTTCATGCATATAGTTTTAGGATGTTTAGAGTGGATTTAGATCTCTAGGAGTTATAATGCAAATTCTAGTTTTTGTAAGTTCTCACAAACTTTGGACTTAGTCAAATTTTAGTAATCAACATGTCAAATTTTAGTAATTAGGAGGTCAAATTTTAGTAATCAACAAGTATTATTTCTCTCTATCTCACTCATTTTCTATTCCCTTATATTTCTAGACCTCGCTCTCACTATCTCCATCCCTTTATCTAACCCTCTCTCCCTTGATCTCAAGAAATCTCTCTCTTTCTCTCTCTCTCCTTTTCCCTCTAATTCTCTCTATCTTGCTTCTCTCTCGCTCCATCCCTCCTTCCTCTATTTATCTCTATCTCCCTCCCTCCCTCCCTCTCTCTATCTATCTCACTAGATGTCTCTCTCCCTAACTTTTCCCCTATCTACTCTTTATCTCTCCTCTCCCTCCCTCTACCTCTCTCCCTCTCTCCCTCTTCCCTCACCCTCTTAATCTATCACTCTCTCCTCTCTATCTCAGAATTATCTCTTTCCCTCTTTGTAACTCTCTCCTTTTATATATATCACCATTCTTTCTCTACTTATATTTATCTCACCTATCCCTCTTTACCTCTCCCTTCCTCCCCTCTCTCACCTAGCCTCCCTCCTTCCCTCTATCTTTATCTCTCTCTACTTCTCTCTATCTCACCTATCCCTCTCTACCTGCATCTCCCTCCATCACTCCCTACCACTCTCTATTTCTTTCTATATAAACTCTCTCTCACCTCCCTCTCTCCCTCCATACCTCTCCCTCCATCTGTCCTTATCTACTCTTTATCTCTCATGTATCTCTACCTCTCCTTCCCTCTGTAATTATCTTTATCTCTCCTTTCCCTCCCAACCTCTCTCTCCATAATCCCTCCCTTCGCCTCTTTCTCTCCCCCCTATGAGGGTTGAGGGTGTAAGGTTCAATTTTTAAGGTATAGGGTTAAGTGTATAGGGTATATGGATTAGGGTTTAGGATATTAGGTATAAAGTTGAGGGTATAGGGTATAGGGATGAGGTATGAGGGTTTAGGGTTTAGGGTATAAGGTTGAGGGTTGAGGGTATAAGATTAAG
Source organism: Sequoiadendron giganteum (assembly GCA_007115665.2). NCBI lineage: Eukaryota > Viridiplantae > Streptophyta > Pinopsida > Cupressales > Cupressaceae > Sequoiadendron > Sequoiadendron giganteum. The sequence continues at coordinate 660,290,005 of CM021100.1, forward strand.
TGTATAGGGTATATGGATTAGGGTTTAGGATATTGGGTTGAGGATATTAGGTTTAAGGTTGAGGGTTTAGGGTTTAGGATTTATGTGCAAGTTTGAGGATTGAGGTTTGATGTATTATGTTCAAGGTTGAGGGTATAAAGTTAAGTGTATAGTGTATAAGGATTAGGGTTTAGGATATTATGTATAGGGCTTAGGGTGTAGGTTTTAGGTGTAAGATAGGGAAAATCAAATAGATTTAGATTAAGTGACAACCAACACTTCTAAACTATTATCCCAATATAAACAAGAGAATACAAACAAAGAGAGCAATCAAAATGAAAGCAAATGAAATAAAACACTCCCCTTTGAAGTTGATTCTTTCTCTTATCTCTCCTATTTCTTTTTATGCCAATATTGCCCTTAGATTTGTTGATGAAGTTGTGCAAATACCTGTAAATAGTAAGCAAGAAAGTTGGAGATAATAACTGTTAAATTGAAAATGGAGGGGAAGGGTTTCTTTTATAGACAACCATTCGAATGGACGGACGAGATTGATCTTCTAGAAAGATTCTAAGATCAACGGATGAGGATTCATGAGAGGGAAGTTACGAAATGGATGGCCAAGATCGAGTTTCTAGAAAGATGCCAAGATCTACGGTTGAGAATTGATGCAACCAGAATATGCCATGCATGGAAAAGATATGACGCCGACGGCTATGACGCCTGACGGCTATGACAGACATGCAGGACATGCAGACTATGACATGAAATAATGACAGGGGATCTTTGACCAAAATAGAGGGATAAATAATTTATTTTAAATTATTTATTCGAAAATGGAAGAGGATGACAAGTGGCAAATAAATAATTTATTTTAAATTATTTATTCGAAAATGGAGGAGAAGGACAAGTGGCAAATAAATAATTTATTTTAAATCATTTATTTGGAGGAAATGAAAAAGGAGATTTAATTAAATTCATAAATTTAATTAAAGGAGGAGATATAAATTAAATATGGATAATTGATTAGGATCAATTATTTAAAGGAGAAGAATGACACATAATTAAATAATTTCGTTAATTATTTAATTATAGAAAAATAAAAGGTCAAATAATTATTATTATCTGACTATAGACATGTGATAAAAGATAAATAATTAAATAAATAATGATTTATTTAATTATTGAAGAAAGGGGTATTAGTGACGCAATTAAATAATTTTAATTGATCAAGATAGAAATGAGAAGGTGAATCAATTAAATAATTAAAAACTATTTAATTAATAAAGGAATATGATCGAACATAATTGAATAATTAAAATTATTCAATTATTGAAAGATGATGACTAGGAAAAATGATGCTCATAGACTTAGGACATTTTTCAGTGTCTACATTTTGCCCCTCTTTGACATAATGTAGTTCATCGCATTGTGTCAAAGAAATTTAATTCTGAAATATGCCCCAATGTAAAGAGAAAGGGGAAGGATGACCAAGAGGGTTGTGGTATGCCCCCTCGAGAGGACATGCAGGTTCAAAGAACAGGAATGTGCTCTCGAAATGGAAGAAGTGATAGGGAAAATCACAAGTGGCAAACAAATAGAGAGGGAAAATCCTAGTGTTCTCCTTTGACTTGATCAATAGTAGTTGCTTTATGCTCTTCTTTGATGTTATCCATATCATTGATTTGATTATCTATGTGTCCAAAGGAGGCAAGTGTCTCAATTTGGGGAATGGAGGTGTTTTGTGTTTGGATGGGGTCATCTTCAAATGTTTGGTCATGAATGGCATAAAGGTCAATAAGAGGATCATTTTGGATTTCTTGTCCAATGGTAGGATCTTGGTCAAAAATAGGTGTATCTTGGAGAACATGGTTGTGAATAGACTCTTGAACAAGGATAGGTGTATTTTGGATGCCATGATTATCTAGAAGGACTTCTTGGATGGACTTAAGGATGGGGTCCTGGGATGAACTACTTTGATCTTGACATGAAGGTGAAGCTATGATGTCATGCTTTGGAATTTTATTTTGACATGTATCCCAAGGTGCAGGCAATGTGATGTGGTGTTGGAGACCCTGACCAAATGTGTTTTCATGACCAAATGTAGCTTGGGATGGAGTGGATGGAAATGGGCTAGTGGATGATGGACTAGGATAAGATGTGGAGGATTGGAATGGACTAGTGGATGATGGATTATGATAGGATGTGGAGGATTGGAATGGACTAGTGGAAGGTTGGTTTCCCTTGTCAAAGTTAGGATAGGGATGATTAATGGACATTTGTTGGGGATTAATGGTATGTATTGTGCTAAGGGACTCTTGATAGTGAGGGTAAATGGATGAAGGACTAAAGCTTATGAATTGTTGGTAAGAAGGGTATGTGAGTGGTTGGTATTGACGATTGAGGATTGATTGGTATTCAGCTTGACTACGAAGAAGATCAAGGTAAAGTGAAGACATGGTCATGAATTTGGATTAGGATGGATGAAGAAAACTTAGTGACGACCATAAAAAAACTTGTGACCTTTGGATGGCAATGCAAGTTTCTAATGCAAAATGGATATGAAATTATGCTATTTTTTATTTTTATTTTGGAGATTTTCAGGGATATAAGGATGCAAAGTGCCAATGTACCTAAGAGCAAGATTAAGGAATGGTGGAATGATAATTACCCTATTACCAAGGATATGATGTGCAAGGATGAACCTATGGGTAAATGCAAACTAAAGATGTCACTAATGGAAGATTTGAGCAATTTTATTTTTTTTTGGTTTTCGATAGAGGTTGTTTGATATCAAATTTGACAAGTTTGGTCTTGGATTTTAGACTGCAAAATTTGGAATTGTTTCAAGTTGAATGTGTGTGTTTCCAGATTTTTGAAAGGTGTTTATTTGTCTCAATGTCTTAAAAAAACACTTGGCAAACACAATATCTTGTCTTTGAAAATTTGAAAACATGCACAATGAAGACAAGCACAACCCTAGGTTAAGCAAGGACAATATTCGCTAGATTCCACGTGGGTTTCCCCAACCGCACTTATTCTTAGCGTGTGAATCCAAAAGCTTGGCTGCACGGGCTCCCCCTTACATTGCACTCACTTCTCAGGCCAACCAAGCTTCCAACCCCCATAAAACTCCCATGGCAGGTTGATCACCTCTACTAAGAACTACGAGAATGTGGATGCCTTCACAATGACCGTTGTTGCACTAGCAAATAGAAGGATTTTGGCAACTACACAAAGGTTTTTAGTTCGGGACCCCCGTTCGAGTGGCCATACATGGGGCACAAGATTAAGCTCCGTTTAGGAGGCACTCCAGCCTGAAGAGGTTACGCTCAACAGGGTTTTGGGGAGTACTACTTGGTTCTTATGACACATCCGCACTCGTAATCCTAGGCTTTCCCTTAGGATTCACATTTATATACCGGTCGGGGGTAACTTGGCCAAAAAGCTCCGTTGCCGGTCTGAGTCGCCTTGGGGTGAGTACTTTTTCCCACCAAGGAAGGCCCAAGTTCTAGAGGCAATAACCGTTTCTCTTACACCCAAGATTGCATAAATGCGCAAGGGGAGATGATACTTCGATTATTGCATCAAAGGGTAACACAAAATTAAAGACACTTATAAATTTTAATTACCGAATGATAATGTGAAGAGGACACACAAGACACTTTGTTCATTTTAAAAATTTAACTTGATGTGAAACAAACAAAGTTCATTTTAAGCCAATGACATGAAATGCATGTTCATTTTAACCCATGAGTGTGCATGCAATTTGTGTTTATTTTAATCCCATGAAATGAAATGCATGTTCATTTTAACCAATGAGTGTGCATGCAATTTGTTGTAGTTGTTGAAAGCAAACAAAATTGATTATGCCTAAAAAAATGAAAAGCTCAATTTTTGTTTCTAAAGAAACAATTTTTTTTAGACTCCCTCCAAGCTGTGCCACATGCTAAAAACAAAAGATTAGTAACTCAAAAAAAAATGACACTAGCGAATTAAAATAACCATAACTTTCTCAAAACTTAACAAAATTTCAATTGGTTTATATCCATGGAAAGCTAAAACTCAAACCTTCAAAACCCAAAAATTATTTTTCCAAGATTCTGCATGAAAAAAATGTTATAGGCAAAAGAAAACGCGGGTTTTAACAGCTAAACTAAAAAAACAGCAAATACTAAAATAGTCATAACTTTCTCAAATCTTAACGAAATTTTAAACCATTTGAAGTTTCGGAAAGCTGAAAACGAGGGCTACAAAACCCAGATGATCATTTTTAAAGGATTTATGCACCCATTTTTCTATGCTCAAAAGAAGATGACGGGATTTCGTATGAATTCTTGGCTGTAACCTGCAAAACAACCAAACAAACAAAAAAACAAACGATTTTTTGCAGTATTATTCGATTCACGTCGGGTTCACCAATGTAAGATAGGGAAAATCAAATAGATTTAGATGAAGTGACAACCAATATTTCTAAACTATTATCCCAATCTAAACAAGAGAATACAAACAAAGAGAGCAATCAAAATGAAAGCAAATGAAATAAAACACTCCCCTTTGAAGTTGATTCTTTCTCTTGTCTCTCCTATTTCTTCTTATGCCAATATTGCCCTTAGATTTGTTGATGAAGTTGTGCAAATACCTGCAAATAGTAAACAAGAAAGTTGGAGATAATGACTGTTAAATTGAAAATGGAGGGGAAGGGTTTCTTTTATAGACAACCATTCGAATGGACGGACGAGATTGATCTTCTAGAAAAATTCTAAGATCAACGGATGAGGATTCATGAGAGGGAAGTTACGAAATAGATGGCCAAGATTGAGTTTCTAGAAAGATGCCAAGATCTATGGTTGAGAATTGATGCAACTAGAATATGCCATGCATGGAAAAGATATGACGCCGACGGCTATGACGCCTGACGGCTATGATAGACATGCAGGACATGCAGACTATAACATGAAATAATGACAGGGGATCTTTGACCAAAATAGAGGGATAAATAATTTTAAATTATTTATTTGAAAATGGAAGAGGATGACAAGTGGCAAATAAATAATTTATTTTAAATTATGTATTCGAAAATGGAGGAGAAGGACAAGTGGCAAATAAATAATTTATTTTAAATCATTTATTTGGAGGAAATGAAAAAGGAGATTTAATTAAATTCATAAATTTAATTAAAGGAGGAGATATAAATTAAATATGGATAATTGATTAGGATCAATTATTTAAAGGAGAAGAATGACACATAATTAAATAATTTCGTTAATTATTTAATTATAGAAAAATAAAAGGTCAAATAATTATTATTATCTGACTATAGACATGTGATAAAAGATAAATAATTAAATAAATAATGATTTATTTAATTATTGAAGAAAGGGGTATTAGTGATGCAATTAAATAATTTTAATTGATCAAGATAGAAATGAGAAGGTGAATCAATTAAATAATTAAAAACTATTTAATTAATAAAGGAATATGATCGAACATAATTGAATAATTAAAATTATTCAATTATTGAAAGATGATGACTAGGAAAAATGATGCTCATAGACTTAGGACATTTTTCAGTGTCTACATTTTGCCCCTCTTTGACATAATGTAGTTCATCGCATTGTGTCAAAGAAATTTAATTATGAAATATGCCCCAGTGTAAAGAGAAAGGGGAAGGATGACCAAGAGGGTTGTGGTATGCCCCCTCAAGAGGACATGCAGGTTCAAAGAACAGGAATGTGCTCTCGAAATGGAAGAGAAGACTAGAGGATGAAAGATGAAAGAAATGTTAGCATGGAAAAAAATAAGGGAGATGGGATGTTAGCATGAAAAGGGGAAAGAAGATAGACATGAAATGATAAGGGAACCGACTTTCACGCTTACGTTGTTATATTTATCATCATTGGGCATCAAAAATGTCACAAATGGACCACAAACACCATGGTATGACATAAACCAAGGTGTGCAAGGTGACCATTTTGGAGAGACAAACAATCAAAAAAGACAAAGAATGCCCCAGCTCATACTAGGGACCTGATTGTCCCAGTCTTTTTGCCAAGACAAACCACAGGCAGCAAACAGAGAAAAGAGGCCATGATCCATCATCGTCCCTCTAAATCCATTGATAGGACATCCTCGAGGAGACTAGTAACATGACCCAAAACCAATAAAAAAGATAAGAAAATCTAGACCAACAAAGTGTTTGCCAAGAGAGTATTTTCCAGTGATAATGATGATTGTTTGGTTGGTTGATTAGGTTGACCAAGATGACCGAGTTGATTAATAGGTTGATAAGGATCGATAAAGTGATTTAATTGACCATGCCTAGCCTCAGGAAGGACACATCATGATGAAGGAAAGATTGATTGACCAAGCTGATAAGATTGAGTGGTGTGACAAAGTTGATTGATAATGATAATGCTCGGTTTCAGGAAGGACACATCCTGATTAAAGAAAGATTGATTGACAAAGTTGACAAGATTGTTTGATTGTTTGACAAAGATTGATGAATATGACCAAGCGATGTGACAATACCCAACCATAGGAAGGACACATCTGATAAAGTTGACCAAGTGACAAGTGTTGACATGACACCCTAACTACAAGAAAGACACATCCTGCTTAAGGTGAATGACAAAGTTGAGAAAGTCCAATCCCAGGAAGGATGTATCTTGATAAAAGACAAGAGATAAGACCAAATGAGACAAATGACATGATGCCCCATTCCGATATAAGACTAGTGACTTGATTGAGTTGATGATAGGATAATTGATTTATGAAAGATTTAATTTGTTTGTTGTTTCTTGAAGCAGTTTGGATGATGATTTCTTTCAGACCAAGGACGTGACCCAACTCGATGAACCCTAAAGGGCTTGATCTAGGGGGCCTCGGGGGCTCATCGATAGATGGCCTTGCCTACGTAGCAATGCACAGAGACCTCGCAATTCGACATGACTTGACTTTGTCTTATTCGACAAAATATCGGGTCATGATGTTATTTGGACAACCTAAAGGGACTGACCTAATGCCTTAGGGGCTCATTTAAGATGAGCCCTGCCTATGTAGCAAACGCACAGATACAACGTAGTTCGACCACTCTAACAAAACTGATTCAGACTCAGACTCTATTTTTGGGATTTTTGAAGCTTTTTGATTTTTTTGGATTTTGAAATGTTTTGATTTTTTTTGGATTTTGAAATATTTTGGTTTTTTTTTTGGGTTTTGAAATGTTTTGATGTTTTTTTTTTTCAGGACATTATATGATTCTTATGATTTTTTCAGTACATTTGATGATTTTTATTATTTTTTCAGGACATTTGATGATTTTTATTATTTTTTCAGGACATTTGATGATTTTTTTTTGATTTTGAAGGTTTTAAAGGGGTGATACCATGTATTATTTCCCATGAAGATGGAAGTCAAGGAATTGCCCCTAGTTGACTATAGGACAAATTTATTATGTGTGAGGGGAAGCGACAAATGCGATAGGTGGATATGAAAGCGAAGGATGCTAAATGTCGGTGGTTTTTGGTTCATGGAAAGGATGGCACTTTATTATGGATGAATGAGACTTTATTATGGATGATAACTATAGGGATCATGAAAAATGCATGTGAAAGATATCCACAATCAACCAGGAAGGCATGCACATGAATCCAAGGACAAACATGATCTTGCCCCTAGTCAAGTTGAGAACCAATTGATAGGTGATGATGATGATGACGATGACAATGTTGTTTGATAGGGGAAGGACACATCCCGAAACAACATGAGGATGATGATTATGTGACTAAAGGATCAAGGTTCGCAATAGGGCTAGGAACAAAGCCAAGAAATGTTTTGGATGATGTACTAGGTTACATAACAAGATTGTATGGATTAGACTCATTGCATTTGGAATGACTAACCTTAGAACTAGATGGGATTATGGAGGGAACTTGGATAAGTGGATTCGAATCCTTAAACCAATAACAAGGGAAACCAAGTCCAACAATAGGTATGAAAAGATAATGGATTGCTTTTGGAAAATGATAAGAGACGTGAGGATTATTGGATGGAAGAATTAGGATATGATCTCCAAGGACTATTTTGCATAGGAACAATTTGTTTTCTCCAAGATATGGGTTTGGATAAATTCTATGAAGGAAATGACATGATATTTCATGGGTAGTGTATGATCAAAGGATAGACATGTCCAAAAATTTTCCAAAGCATGATTTATGTTTGTGCCCCATTTCTTATCAAGATCAAGGTAGGTGGGAGAAGGGATGGAAACAATATGGACTAGATGGAAATGTTATGAGAAAGGCATGGGAGATGAGACAACTTGCCCCCAAGTGTAATAATCCACATAGATAATTTCTCTTACACATGACGCCTGTTTGCCAGGTTTTCATCATGGTACTTATCCAAAGCGCCATAAAAATGGTTTTCACTATTGGACGAAATTTTTCTCTTTACTATTTTTTTTTTCTTTCTTTTTGATGATGTCACACAAGACGCCTGCTTGCCAGGTTTTCATCAAGGTGACATATTTTTTGACTTTTTATATCGATTTGATAGTTTGGATGACTGTTGATTGTTTTGAATCTTTTGATGGTGTTGATGTAGATACTGGTGTCATGATATGCCAATAGTGACCTTTATGGAGTAATTGTCTTGTCAAGATCATAGCACTTGCATACAACTGATCGATGTCATTGTGATCCTCTCTGATACTAGTGTTGGCCTTATCAGAATATGCACATCGTGATAGAGTACCATGGGAGTCCTTATGATAAAGGGTTGCTGCCAAGATGCGATGGATTTGTGAAGTAGGATTTTTAGACTTTAGGCGAGATGCAAGATTATGATGGATGATGGTAGGTGTGGATGGAATATTTGGTGTTTTGGATGTAGCAATTTTTATTTTCCAAACTTGGGATGGTGGATGATGGAGTTTGGAATTTTGATTAGGATAGTGTTTGGAACCAACATTTTTATATGCCTTTCTTGATGACCATTTTAAAGGAGGTGGACATTTACTATATGTGGGAGTCCTCTTTTCTTGTGGCTCCATATTTTGATTGACTTTTGGATTTGAAATATTTTCTTTGTTTGATCCATTTTTCTTTAGGATCCATTTTAACTTCATTTGTCCTCTTGAATTTTTGTTTGACTCAATGACCTTTGACATTTGATTTTGGATTTTGGATTTATAATAATTTTCTTTTTGTTGGTTCCAAATGGAAGATTTATTCATGTTGGAATGATGGTTTATGGTGTGGATGGAAGGAGTGTTGGCAACAACCTTATGACAAGGACTACTCATGGCCCCTATTTTGATGTTTATATCAGATAAAGTTGCCCCCAATATCAAGGAGGTACCATTAACATCATTTGATTCTCAGATTGAAGAATAACCAAGACCTTGATGTCTAGGATTTGCATAAAATTGTATTGGTTCTATAATTCCTTGCCCATGTAGACCTAGTCCTCTTCCTTGATACTGCATGCTCTGACAAATTTTGTTTCCGATGAGGTATTTTTTATTTTGAAAACAAGATGCTAACCCATCATTTTGTATGTGAAAATTGTTACTTGGAATCTCCTTATCTACAAGAAATCCTACTTTGACAAAGGTGGACACTCCTAATTGAAAGGATATTTTGGCTTTATCATTCATCATGCTTGTCTCTTCTCGATCATTTGGGATATCAATTTGATTTGTCGTAGATTTTGTATCTTCTTCTTTGACTTGATTTATAGTAGCTTCTTTGTGTTCTCCTTTGACTTGATCAATAGTAGTTGCTTTATGCTCTTCTTTGATGTTATCCATATCATTGATTTGATTATCTATGTGTCCAAAGGAGGCAAGTGTCTCAATTTGGGGAATGGAGGTGTTTTTTGTTTGGATGGGGTCATCTTCAAATGTTTGGTCATGAATGGCATAAAGGTCAATAAGAGGATCATTTTGGATTTCTTGTCCAATGGTAGGATCTTGGTCAAAAATAGGTGTATCTTGGAGAACATGGTTGTGAATAGACTCTTGAACAAGGATAGGTGTATTTTGGATGCCATGATTATCTAGAAGGACTTCTCGGATGGACTTAAGGATGGGGTCCTGGGATGAACTACTTTGATCTTGACATGAAGGTGAAGCTATGATGTCATGCTTTGGAATTTTATTTTGACATGTATCCCAAGGTGCAGGCAATGTGATGTGGTGTTGGAGACCCTGACCAAATGTGTTTTCATGACCAAATGTAGCTTGGGATGGAGTGGATGGAAATGGGCTAGTGGATGATGGACTAGGATAAGATGTGGAGGATTGGAATGGACTAGTGGATGATGGATTATGATAGGATGTGGAGGATTGGAATGGACTAGTGGAAGGTTGGTTTCCCTTGTCAAAGTTAGGATAGGGATGATTAATGGACATTTGTTGGGGATTAATGGTATGTATTGTGCTAAGGGACTCTTGATAGTGAGGGTAAATGGATGAAGGACTAAAGCTTATGGATTGTTGGTAAGAAGGGTATGTGAGTGGTTGGTATTGACGATTGAGGATTGATTGGTATTCAGCTTGACTACGAAGAAGATCAAGGTAAAGTGAAGACATGGTTATGAATTTGGATTAGGATGGATGAAGAAAACTTAGTGAGGACCATAAAAAAACTTGTGACCTTTGGATGGCAATGCAAGTTTCTAATGCAAAATGGATATGAAATTATGCTATTTTTTATTTTTATTTTGGAGATTTTCAAGGATATAAGGATGCAAAGTGCCAATGTACCTAAGACAAAGATTAAGAAATGGTGGAATGATAATGACCCTATTACCAAGGATATGATATGAAAAGATGAACCTATGGGTGAATGCAAACTAAAGATGTCACTAATGGAAGATTTGAGCAATTTTATTTTTTTTTGGTTTTCGATAGAGGTTGTTTGATATCAAATTGGACAAGTTTGGTCTTGGGTTTTAGACTGCAAAATTTGGAATTGTTTCAAGTTGAATGTGTGTGTTTCCAGATTTGTGAAAGGTGTTTATTTGCCTCAATGTCTTAAAAAAATACTTGGCAAACACAATATCTTGTCTTTGAAAATTTGAAAACATGCACAATGAAGACAAGCACAACCCTAGGTTAAGCAAGGACAATATTCGCTAGATTCCATGTGGGTTTCCCCAACCGCACCTATTCTTAGCGTGTGAATCCAAAAGCTTGGCTCCACAGGCTCCCCTTTACATTGCACTCACTTCTCAGGCCAACCAAGCTTCCAACCCCCATAAAACTCCCATGGCAGGTTGATCACCTCTACTAAGAACTGCGAGAATGTGGATGCCTTCACAACGATCGTTGTTGCGCTAGTAAATAGAAGGATTTTGGCAACTACACAAAGGTTTTTAGTTCGGGACCCCCGTTCGAGTGGCCATACATGGGGCACAAGATTAAGCTCTGTTTAGGAGGCACTCCAGCCTGAAGAGGTTACGCTCAACAGGGTTTTGGGGAGTACTACTTGGTCCGTATGACACATCCGCACTCGTAATCCTAGGCTTTCCCTTAGGATTCACATTTATATACCGATCGGGGGTAGCTTGGCCAAAAAGCTCCGTTGTTGGTCTGAGTCGCCTTGGGATGAGTACTTTTTACCACCAAGGAAGGCCCAAGTTCTAGAGGCAATAACCGTTTCTCTTACACCCAAGATCGCATAAATGCGCAAGGGGAGAGGATACTTCGATTATTGCATCAAAGGGTAACACAAAATTAAAGACACTTATAAATTTTAATTACCGAATGATAATGTGAAGAGGACACACAAGACACTTTGTTCATTTTAAAAATTTAACTTGATGTGAAACAAACAAAGTTCATTTTAAGCCAATGACATGAAATGCATGTTCATTTTAACCCATGAGTGTGCATGCAATTTGTGTTTATTTTAATCCCATGAAATGAAATGCATGTTCATTTTAACCAATGAGTGTGCATGCAATTTGTTGTAGTTGTTGAAAGCAAACAAAATTGATTATGCCTAAAGAAATGAAAAGCTCGATTTTTGTTTCTAAAGAAACAATTTTTTTTAGACTCCTTCCAAGCTGTGCCACATGCTAAAAACAAGAGATTAGTAACTCAAAAGAAAATGACACTAGCGAATTAAAATAACCATAACTTTCTCAAAACTTAACAAAATTTCAATTGGTTTATATCCATGGAAAGCTAAAACTCAAACCTTCAAAACCCAAAAATTATTTTTCCAAGATTCTGCATGAAAAAAATGTTATAGGCAAAAGAAAACGCGGGTTTTAACAGCTAAACTAAAAAAACAGCAAATACTAAAATAGTCATAACTTTCTCAAATCTTAACGAAATTTTAAACCGTTTGAAGTTTCGGAAAGCTGAAAACGAGGGCTACAAAATCCAGATGATCATTTTTAAAGGATTTATGCACCCATTTTTCTATGCTCAAAAGAAGATGACGGGATTTCGTATGAATTCTTGGCTGTAACCTGCAAAACAACCAAACAAACAAGAAAACAAACGATTTTTTGCAGTATTATTCGATTCACGTCGGGTTCACCAATGTAAGATAGGGAAAATCAAATAGATTTAGATGAAGTGACAGCCAACACTTCTAAACTATTATCCCAATCTAAACAAGAGAATACAAACAAAGAGAGCAATCAAAATGAAAGCAAATGAAATAAAACACTCCCCTTTGAAGTTGATTCTTTCTCTTGTCTCTCCTATTTCTTCTTATGCCAATATTGCCCTTAGATTTGTTGATGAAGTTGTGCAAATACCTACAAATAGTAAGCAAGAAAGTTGGAGATAATGACTGTTAAATTGAAAATGGAGGGGAAGGGTTTCTTTTATAGACAACCATTCGAATGGACGGACGAGATTGATCTTCCAGAAAGATTCTAAGATCAATGGATGAGGATTCATGAGAGGGAAGTTACGAAATGGATGGCCAAGATTGAGTTTCTAGAAAGATGCCAAGATCTACGGTTGAGAATTGATGCAACCAGAATATGCCATGCATGGAAAAGATATGACGCCGACGGCTATGACAGACATGCAGGACATGCAGACTATGACATGAAATAATGACAGGGGATCTTTGACCAAAATAGAGGGATAAATAATTTATTTTAAATTATTTATTCGAAAATGGAAGAGGATGACAAGTGGCAAATAAATAATTTATTTTAAATTATTTATTCGAAAATGGAGGAGAAGGACAAGTGGCAAATAAATAATTTATTTTAAATCATTTATTTGGAGGAAATGAAAAAGGAGATTTAATTAAATTCATAAATTTAATTAAAGGAGGAGATATAAATTAAATATGGATAATTGATTAGGATCAATTATTTAAAGGAGAAGAATGACACATAATTAAATAATTTCGTTAATTATTTAATTATAGAAAAATAAAAGGTCAAATAATTATTATTATCTGACTATAGACATGTGATAAAAGATAAATAATTAAATAAATAATAATTTATTTAATTATTGAAGAAAGGGTATTAGTGATGCAATTAAATAATTTTAATTGATCAAGATAGAAATGAGAAGGTGAATCAATTAAATAATTAAAAACTATTTAATTAATAAAGGAATATGATCGAACATAATTGAATAATTAAAATTATTCAATTATTGAAAGATGATGACTAGGAAAAATGATGCTCATAGACTTAGGACATTTTTCAGTGTCTACATTAGGTAATAATGTATAGGGATAAGTCTTGAGAGTGTAGGGTTTATTGTTTAAGTATAGGGTTGAGGGATAATGTTTATGGTTTAGGGTATAAGGTTGAGGGTATATGGTATAGGGATAAGGGTTGAGGGAGTAGGTTTTAGGGTTTAAGGTATAGGGATGAGGGTATAGGGATTAGGGTTTAGAATATTAGGTATAGGGTTGAGGGTATTGGGTTTAGGATTGAGGGTTTAGGGTTTAGGGTTTTTAAGTATAGGGTTGATGGATGATTTTCAAGGTTTAGGTTATAGGGTTGAGGGTATACAGTATAGGGATGAGGGTTGAAGGTGTAGGGTTTATGGTTTAAGGTATAGGGTTGACGGTTGAGGTATAGTGTATAGGGTTGAGGGTATAGGGTTAAGTGTATAGGGTATAGGGATTAGGGTTTAGGATATTGTGTATAGGGTTGAGGTTATTGGGTTTAGGTTTGAGGGTGTAGGGTTAAAGGTTTAGATTAAAAGGTTTAATGTAGGGCTTAGGGATTAATTATAGGGTTAAGGGTTGAGGGATAATGTTTAGGGTTTAGGGTATAAGCTTTAGGTATAGGGTATAAGGATGTGGGTTTAGGGTGTAGGGTTTAGGGTTTAAGGTATAGGATTTAGGGTTGAGGGATAGTGTTTAGGGTTTCAAGGGTATAAGGTTAAGTGCACAAGGTATAGGGATTAGGGTTTAGGATATTGGTTATAGGGTTGAGGGTGATAGGTTTAGGGATTAGGTTGTAGGGTACAAGGTTTAATGTAGGGTTTATGGTTTAAGTATATGGTTGAGGGATAATGTTTAAGGTTCAGGGTATAAGGGTGAGGGTACAGGTTATATGGATGAGAGATTTGGGTTTAGGGTTGAGGGATAGTGTTTAGGGTTGAAGGTATAGGGTATAGGGACTAGGATTTAGGATATTCGGTATAGGGTTGAGGGTATTGGGTTTAGGGTTGAGGGTTTAAGTATAGGGGTGAGGGTTGAGGGTACAAGGTTAAAGTGTATAGGGTATATGGATTAGTGTTTAGGATATTGGGTATAGGA